>LPNX011137414.1:54867-90608 GCA_001517045.1 Pseudotsuga menziesii
GTGGCGAGTGACCTAAATAAAGGCATGATCATTTTCATGGGGAATAAGAAAATGTGGAATTGGTTCTGGTTGCAAATTTGATGTTCTATCTTATAAAGAAATTGGTGTTTGGTTCATTAATCCATAGAATTCTTGAGTTCCTACCACCTTGCTTGAGGGATATTCACCCATATGGCACCACTATTATAGCCTCATAAGCATCTCTTAAGCGATGGCTCACTCATTAATCCATAGAATTCTTGAGTTCCTACCATCTTGCTTGAGGGATATTCACCCATATGGTGCTTTCCATTTTAAATAATTAACGAATTAAGTGTATTTTGAAAGTGTTGTTAGCTTATTTGGCATGGAGACAATGTTGGATACAGAGACCAAGAATGATATTATGGAAGGAGTTGGATGTTAAGTATTGTTCAAATCCAGGATCACTTGGAGGTTATTATCAAAGTGCAATTTAGAGACTCCTATTGCAAACAAAGGAAATGGCATAAAGTATACATGCTCTAGATTTTTGTCTAATAGAGTGTCCTTCTTTGTTTTCAATGCAATTAATGGGGAAGTTTCCTTGAAAGGTAAATAATATATTGTCTATTTCTATTTGATTGCATTTTCAATTGTAGTAGTTATGATTGGAACCTACCATAAACCAAAATTAGAAAATTATTTTTTCCCCAACAATGATGAAGTATATCGACCATCTTTGATGAGAATTAGATGTGTTTCATGATTTGGAAAGTTAGTAAAACTTACATGTTTGCATTGGTCTAATAATATTTAGGGTGCAACACTATATATGAAAAGAGAATGCTAGATTTGAAATATAACCAAGAGATATATAAGGTAAACTAGTTAGGATTCATGTAATCATGTAGTGGCATGTATGATTGGTGACCTACTTAGATGGCAGGCCTTGATGTGGTGTAAACATGGGTGTTCTTAGAAGGTTATCATTGCTAAATAGTTTCATTTTCATGAGATCTTATGAATCAATATCGAAGATTTACCACAACGTTTTTACAGAACTTTCAACATTTCCAGGTTGACAATTCCCTTTTATCTTTGTAGTTGGATTTTAAAAAATCAAGCAATTTTAGAGCCATCGCTTAAGCGACACTTAGGAAGATAAGCGTCGGAAAAGCGACACTTAGGAGGATAGAAATTTTAGCGCCATCACTTAAGCAACACTTAGGAGAATTGCCGTTGCTTAAGCGACACCTATCCCCACCATTTCAAAAAAAAAAATGATCTTTCTGATTTCTGGCACAGTTAAAAGAAAAAATCCATGCGCCGTCGGAAAAAACCGTTGGATTTTGGATCAAAATCTAGTAGTGTTCCAGCACAGTTGTCGATAATCCGATCGATATGCGGAGTAGGAAAGTTGTCCTTAGGACAAGCTTTATTCAAATCCCTAAATTCAGTGCAGACTCTAGTGGTGCCCTTATTTTTATTGACAGGGACAATGTTTGATACCAATTCCATCAGGGGTACAAGATAAATAAACCCAGCTTTGAGAAGTTTCTCAATTTCAGCTTTAATAGCTATGGCCTTCCGAGGATGGACTTGCCTAAGTTTCTTCCTAACAGTTTTAGTCGTGGGATAGGTTTTAATCTCATTGGCCACAATGGATGGGTCAATCCCTGGAATCGCTTCATAGGACTAGGAAAAAATATCATGGAATTCCTTAAAAAGTGCTTTATATGCTTCAGATTCATCTTCCAAGCAGTTCTTCCCAACATGAACATGCTCGATAGTATCAGGCTTGGTTGATATGTCAATCAGGTTCATTTGAGTAATGTTGTAAAGGTTTCCTTCAGAATCTATATCTTGCCACAATATAGGACTTTGGGGAACGTTGACAATATCAGTAGAAAACAAGGATGCAAAATCATGGATAACCGAACTGGTGTTGGGGAGAAACATGGATCGATGATGGTGATCCTCCCAAATGGGCTCATCCGTATTTATGATCTCCATAATGGACTCATTTGAAGGAAAAGTCTCAGAGAGATAATCTAGAATAGGAAGAGAAGGTTGTAACAAGTACGGTAAATGGTAAGGATCCGAATCCACAAGATGAAGGTCATCCGTGTGATCATCAAAAAAATATTGAATGGTGTCATACATAGCTTCGTGTGGACTCAACAATGTGGACTCAGCAACATGTTTACCCTTAGGCTCATAATCAAATGATACAATCATATGGACTGTCACGGTATCCATGCTAGGAGGAGTGGATGGAAAAATCCCCATCAGGTATGAATCCTTCCACATGCCTACCCCAATCGACTGGTAAGGAGGAGGGGACTAGCCTAACATGGGGATGTTATTAGTCATGGAGGTAGTAACATGCGTCTTACAGAAATCAAGCTAATCAATAGTAACAATTCTCCCTAGATGCAAAAATTGGACTGTTTGGAATACTCTTGAGGAAACAATAGTCATGGCATAGAACCAATTCTTTCCTAGGAGGAGGCTGTAATCTAAAGGGGCATCTACCACTTCTACTTGAATGGAAACGGTTTTTCCCCCCATCTTGACCGCTAGGGCATATATGAGACCATGGGGTTGGAAACCCTGTCTGTCAAAGGCTTTAAGGGTCGTAGGTGATGTGACAAGCTTGGGAGAGTTGAGAGCCTTCCAACAAGTTAGAGACAAAACCGACGTCAAAGCTCCTTCATCCAGTACTGTTTGAAAAAATTTCTTTCCCACTACTTTCATAATGATTTGAAAAGTAAGTTTATGCGGTAATCTAGGCTTATAGTTCTCAAGACTGAAATGAATCAAGTTAATATTATCTGAGTCTAAAGCTCCTAATGCTGTCAACAAGTTTTTACGCTGTTTAGAAAAACTTTGGAGTACATCTAAGGTTGACATCGTACAAGGTGTCTGAGTGAGATCTTCAACCACATTATAAAATTGAGCAGCTTGGGCATTGGGATTAAAGACAGCCATCTGAAGAGTACTCTTAGGTGAGCGCAAAATCATGTCAAGAGTAGTCTTCTCGATAGATAAGGGGACAATAGACGAGGATTCAGGAGAACTAGTAGAGGCAGCTTTCCCTGAAGAAGAATGATATTCTTTCTTATCTTTTTGTTTGTCATAATTCTGACTTTGAGTTTGTAGATTGATGGCATCTGAGGAAATCATAGGAATTTCCTCCGATGAACTAGATTTACCCTGATTAGACATGTGGTCTATCAGTTGTTGTTTAGAGGGAAAAGGATCCGTAAATACTGCAGGTGTGAGATTGGACTTCAGAAACTGAGAGATTTCATCCCTATGAGGACACTCCTTTGAAAAATGGTCACCATCACATAGCAGACAGGGAGATTTTGCCTTCATTTTCCCTTTTTCCTTATCACTGTTGGTTGGTCGTGGAGTCTCCTGTTGGTTTCCAGGTTTTTTATTTCTATTTTTACATTTCTTTTTATTATTACCTGAGGTTTGAGTACTTTGAATAGAGCTGACCTCAGTGGAAACCTTAGGATTCAAAGGAGTACGGGTGGAAATTTGGGTTTGCTTGGCAGGTTTCGCTATTGATGGGGACTGGATTGAGCCAACAATCCCATCAATAGGTACTTCTATTGGTGGCTTGGCAGGATCCATACTTGGGAGAGGATCTTGAGGAATCAGGTCATAAAGAGTTCCAGACTGGGAAAGACCAAGTCTAGGTACTAAGCTCGACTAATAGCCTACTCTTCGGTAACGACACCGTCCATAGCCACATCTCAGGAAATAGGAGGAAACGAGGACTTAGTGAACCAATCAGCTAATAAATGATCCAAAATAGGGGCCTTAATAAGCCTTCTCTACCTTCTCCACTCATGAATATGATCAGAAATGTGGGTGGAGGGGTTCTGTCGTAGAGAGGTTAAAATATCAGTGCCCATTTCATAATGAATAGGGAGCTTAAAGTTTGTAAGAAACATGATTTCCAATGAGCCAAAATCCACAAATGAATGTTGTGGGAGTTCAATATACCACTTCGCAGTTGTACCTGTCAAAGTTTGCTGAAAGAGTCGTAACCGAACGAAGTCATCCATGAGAGATTTGGAAGAACACCACAAATGGAATGTCATAACATGGTTCTTCAAGTCATCTCCTTGCTTCTTGTCGAATTTTGGGACATCCGATGGTAAATTTATCAAAATGGGAGGCCACAAGGGATTGTGTCGAATGGGATCATTAATCAACTTGGACAAATCAGGAAAGTCCAAAGTTTCTAGGAAAGGTAACTATCGGTTCATTTGCACATATTGATAATATTGATATGACATATAATTACCAGTAGGACCATAACTTGATTGAAAAACAGGTTGTGGTGACAAAGAACTACCAGAAATTCCACTCGTAGGAGGTTTATTTCCAGGATCAGGACCACTAGGGCCTCCAAGAGAAGGACCATCAGGGCCTCTAGGGCCACCAAGACCACTGGGACCACTAGGACCACTAGGACCCCCAGGAGGTGGACCACCAGACCCTCTAGAGCCACCAGGAAGTAAACCTCTAGAGCCTCCGAAACCATTAGGCAGAGGGCCACTAGACCCTCCAAAGCTGTAAGGATGAAAGCCACCAGGTTCCCATGACTGCTAGGACCACTAGGACCATAAGGAGGAAAGTTACCATATCCTCCAGGACCATTAGGTCCCCCATGGGGAGGACATCCATAAGGTGGTCCTCCATCACCTCCCACAGTATGTATAGGTATCCCCCCCATAGCTAGCATGTAAGGCCAACTAGGTTTCCCCCATGGCATAAAAGTGTTACTAGGGTATGGAATTCTAGCATAAGGCATTCCTGTAGGATTGGGTGGATGATTACCTATAGGTATTTGATAACCATAACCTCCAGATGATTGAACAATTACAGGTTGTGCCCCCAAGGGCTAACCTGAACTAGATGGGGTATTAACTGCATTAGTATGGGTGGGAGGGACATAAACTATAGATGATTCTATGTTGGAGGTATGCCCTTGACTAGGTGCAATTTTGGCTGTGGATAACGTAGGTCGTGTCGAGGGTTACCCCTCGGCACAAGAAGGTATTGAAGAAATAGGAATTGAAGGTTGGGCCCCAAGTGTAGAAGACCTGGGAGGATTAGGAATAGATATAACATGAGAGGTGATAGGGGTGGTAATGTGACCTAGGTTGTGTGGTGTTACTGGACAATCTATAATCAATTCAATGGGTCTCATAGAATCGGCAAGTGAACGATATCCCACAAGAATAGATGTGGAACGTGACAGTGTTGAGCCTAATAGGTCATCTATTTACTTGTCAATCTCCTGTGCACAAAGAATGGAATCATGGTATTTCCTATGTTCTTCTTCATCTTCAGAAGAGTTTACATGGGTGCCAAATGAGGCAATGGCCTATCCTATAGGTGTATCCCAAAATGGAGCATTGGGACCAAACTCCAGACGGGTTGTATCATCAACATGAACTTTCATGGGAGAATGGAACGAGGTATTTCCTCGAGAAGGTTGTTGGACTAAGGGAGGTGAGCATGAATAATATTGTACTCCACTTTCTGCAACCACATTATCTCCCACTTGGGAGGTGGTAGCAGCCCCTTGGTCGATAGCTTCCATTGGATTTTCTCTTGAACCAGGAGTAAAATTGGGTGGCAAGCCCCATACTCTTTTGGACTATCTTAACTCAGCCAGTTTGTACAGTTCCTATCTAATCTAGGGTTTGAAAATCTAGAAAACACACCAAAAAATTTCCTTACACAATCTATAGGTCAAAACAAGAAAACTTAAAATGATAGGAGGAGTTCAAAAAGTCAGGTTTCTGACCAGGATTGTCAAGAAGGTGCCACTCATGATATACCTCGAGGGTACATGTGTAGTAATCTCCCTGAATGCTATTTTTGGTGTATGGCTCAAAGAAACACAAAAAAAGGGCTTTTCTTAGATAGATAAGGTATCCTAGTGGGTTCTCCCGATATACTCAAGGTACATGGGAGATTTAATCGGTATTAGTGTTGTCTAATGCATAACCATAGACAAGGGACCTTCCTATATACAATCTAGTACATGAAGTACCTTTCTATATACCTCAAGGGTACATGAAATCCCATTCAATATACCGACGGTACGTGGAAGAACCATACGAGTCCCGGGATGTAATGCTGACAAATAACAATAGCTCCTACGCTTAATGACACCCAAACACGTCTCTAACCTATCAATCCAATTTCTATGTAAATTTTAACCTATAACTACTATTAATTTTAAAGTGTACTGGTAGGTGAATGCATGATGTTTTGACATAAAAGTAAAACCATGCAATATGCTAGTGCAAAATATTTCACTTTACCGTTCAGTATGCCTACTTACGGGAGGGAAAGAGAGTATTTTCCTATTGTTTCGAGACCAAAAATATTTCCAAACAATAGTGATGAACATAAAATCAAAGACAAGCAATACTTTTCCAAACTAATTTTCTCTTTTCCAAAAGCAATGAGAAGGGGAAGAATCTCTTTTCCTAAAAGAAAAACCAAAAAGCACACTATATGCAAATGCACTATATTTTTTAATTTTTCTCAAAACATAAGTAAATCTAACTTAAAACTACCATATTTTTTATTTTGATTGAGATAGTTCTAAATGCATAAGAGATGAATGAACATGAAGATCCTGAAAGCTTGTAAAGCTAATAAAAAAACCAATTTCCAATGCTCAATGATGATATCCTAGTCTCAATAAAAAAAATTCTTTTTTAAAGGAAGGAAAAATAAGTTTACTGTGCAAACAAGAAATTGCACCTAGAAGCTAATCTAGTGTTCTTATTTTAGTCTATATAATAGAACTGAAAAGAGATCTTACTAACACCCTAAGCCTTTCAGAAAACAAGAAATCCTTTTGCAAACACAACCAACAAGCATAGAAGTGCATGAATAATAAAAAAGCCTAATCTAGCTTTTGAAATTTTCAATCAAATTAATCTTAAACCATAAAATTTCAAGCCACAAGCATAAGATTCTGTCACACAAGTCTGAAAATGTAGAACTAAAAGTAACACAACTCAAATATTTACAAAAAAAATGAGAAAAAAGGGTTTTGGAATGATGCCTACCTAGCACCATGCTTCTCTGGCGTTGAGAGGTCGGTTCTATCCGAGCAACGCTTCTCGCCAATAGGTTACAGGTAGTGGCAACACATACTGATCACTCTATTCAGGTGGTGGCACCACTCCTTGTACACTGCATAAACGTGGTTCCCTGTATTTGACCAAAACACAAAGAGAACGATGAATCCAGTCAAAAAAGGACTAGATCAAGGTAAAAATTGCTATACTGAGTATGGAAATAGAGCATAAAAGGTCGAGATGACCCAGATCTGAACAGATCTAGAAGTTTCAAATCCAAATAGACTAAGTCAAAAAGTTTATCTGACTGAAGAGAGTTGAATAAGGAGCATAGATTCGACTGAGAGTTAGAGACTGAGGAATATTAGAATAACTGATACATATATTCATTCCCTAGTAGAGTCACCTAATTTGTTGGTTGGAATATTTCACCTCCTACAGACAGCAAGGTGTTCCACTGGTATGAATGGTTCAGATCCAGAACAAATAGAGGAGAGAGATTGAAGACTCTCCCTAGACACTGTAGATACCTAGAATGAAATTCTTCGATAGTAACCCTGTGTACCTGCAATGAATCTTCAACACGCAAACATATCAAGACTACTAGAATATAATCTACTGATCTATGTTAGTGACTAAGGAATCTAACAACATACATGTGAAATCAAACAACAACAATATATGTGGGACAAAAATCAACTTCCATTAAAGAAATATGAAGAAGTTTACAACCAAGCCTTAGTGTTGAAATTCATCTCCATGAAACTAAGCATTATCATCCCCGTAAGCTCTGACTGTAGGTCTCTATGCTCTCCAAGTGATCTTGGGCCAAGTAATCAATCCAACAGCATAACAATACCTTAAGATTTCTCCCCTCAACCATGGATATGAGCTTGTATTTATAAGGCTCAATGGATAGAGTAGGTTGAGAGATTAGTGGGTGAGGTGGCCTCTAAGATCCTAGGAAGAGGGATTTCAAGCTCAAGTGACCCACAATAGTAGGGATAAGGGAGGACATGAGGCTGATCATCTAGAAGCCTCAACAAAATTCTCTTTTTCCCTTTTTATCTAGGGTACCACGTTTCTCCTTCAATGATAGAGCAGTTCTGGTAAGAAACACTTATGGAATAAGGGCCATAAGTTGTGTCACTGCTTGTGGACAACAAGGGATAGGTGGTGCAAGCAAGGTACCACTCCTGGATAATAGAGGAAGTGTGGTGCTGGGAATCTTCATGGAAGATTAATAATTAACATGAGTTTCCACTCCAAGAGTTGGGATTCAGGGCAAGTAGGTATGTCCAAGGTCTTATCACATGATGGTGACAGGATTTTGGTATAACTATTACCCAACCAATGGATTTGATATATAGTGCTCTACTCGAAGGCAACATGACTCGACTAATGCCAAAGATAACATCTTTTCTTAGCTGGATTTTTGGTTTTTTGATTCTTTTGGACTTTTTCAAATATTTTGAAAAGCTTGAAAAAGAAGAAAAGTTCTTTATAGTTACATAGTAGGAGGAGATGAGTGTCAATGGGAAAACAAACTAGTTCCAAGCAGTGGAACATACGTATGCTCAATGCAATGACACATGTGTATCATAGCGACACTTAGGGGAAAGTCCCCTTCCGGTAAAAAAAGAGAATCAAGCTGCAAAGGATATACAAAATGGCTCTACATGACTATATATGAGACAAGCTCAGGCTATCTGGCTGATACTTAAAGTCAGGGAAGTCGGCATAAGGCTCAATGAGGCAGGAAAAGCTCATGAAAATGTAATTACAACTTGACATAAGGGAGTCCTGGGGGAAATAGGCTAGCAAAATATCAAGACGAGTATGAGGCTCTTGTGAAATGTCATGGTGATACTATACAATGGACTCCCACACCCTAAAGGACAAAGTGTCTACATGGGCACCAAATGCAAACAAGGAGCTAACTAGGGCACCCATGTAAAGTCAAACACTACCATTCACATCATGCCACTTCTAAAATAGCAAGAAGGTTTTGTGATAGGATAGAATGGGTTCGTACCTAAGGTTATAATGAAACGGCCATAAGGTCACGCAAAATGCAAACGTAGGTGAAATCTAACCTATATTCTAGTTTAAACATCATACCTAAGATAGGAACGAATAGGTCAAAACAATGGTCGAAACGGCGCTCAAAATGGTCTCCTACATCATCATATTAGTCAAAAACAGTCCAAAAGGGTCAGAAACGGTTCAAAACTATAGAAACGGGGTAAAAATTTTCAAAAACTTGAAAATTTTCTATAAATAGTAAAAGATTCAAAACATTATATATCATTTGAAATTTTTACCCAATTGAGCTCAGAACATCAAGCGCAAATTCCAGGAGTTTCGTTCAGCGGAATTCGACACCGTTTTTTCAAGGTAACTTCCCATGCCCTGCTCTTCCATTTGCATGTTAATTTTTTCAAATTCCATGGTCGAAATCATTTTCTAGGCCATTCTAAGATATGCACTTTATCCCATGCATAAATCAGGGGTTTTTTCACGTATAGGGTTGGCTATACGTGGAAAAATGGCCCAAAGTTGTGTACATATGTGACTGTTTTACAAACAATCATGTATGCAGCTGCGTTCAATGTTTTTTTAGACAAATAATGACCAAAATTCAATTTGAACGTGTAGGATGGTTCTAGAATGGAGGGAGAGAGAACAAGAGGATGTAGAAGAGGCTGTATAGGGAAATCTAATGGCTCAACAAGCTCTTCATGCATGCGGGCTCTACAAGTTTTGGTGTCTTTGGGGCTTAAGGGCCAAACCAAGACTACTGCAGATGCTAGTAGACTACTGGGATCCTGACTCGAAGTCTTTCCAGATCGATGGGATGTCCCTCACTGTAGAGGTGGAGGACATATACATCATTACAGGATTGTCCCGATGGGGGAGAGTGGCGAGCCTACATTCTCGCAGGCCCGATCGTGGACTCACCATTAATGAGTATATTGTTGTATACTATTATCCGGACATAGAGAAGGTTGGGATTCAGATCCCAACAAACTCCATATAGGTACTAGGCCTGAAGGCCAAAAAACTGACACTCAGTAGGATAGCAAGGCTAGCCTCGCTCCACCAGGCCTTGCAGCCCTTGATGTTCTATGTAGTGGAGTGCATGAGACCCATAGTTTACAATTGGAGTACTACGTTGTTGAGCAACATGAAGCAGCAACTCAGCGACTGCAATATGGGCATGCTACAAAACTTAGGTTTCAGCAATATACTGCGCATGTTCTTCTTCGAGCGTGTTCTGGGACTCAACCCTAGAGTTGACATTCCTCTTCACGAGGTTCGAGATCCATCCCAACGATGTTGGGTAGATGTGATGCGCAGACTGAGTGGGTGTAGGGTGTCCAACCCTTACTCAGCTGATTTCTTTCCATGGTGGCAGTGGGAGATAGTTGCCATCGATGATTACCCCTATCCAGGGATAGATTTTCTGGGAGATCCCAACATGCCCCTACCACCAAGATCAACATACGGTGAAATTGGTAACGAATCCCAACCCTCTTTTTTAATTTTTTTTGAATTATTATTTTTTTTTTGTGTTTTTTGATATATAGAACCAAAAGACATTTTTTTGCGTGATGACACATAGTGACATCCTGTCATATGTATGCATATGTAGGACCATGGTGGCCTGACGGTTTCCCTTGTCATAGATGGAGTGGATGAGGAGATGACATCATGGGTGTGGATGCGGAGCAGATGCTCCAAAGTATCCACACAAACTTTGGGCGGCTAACACATAGGGTACCGATGGCGCAAGTCAAGGAATTTCCTAAGGCCATGTAGCGTCAGGTGGTGGGTGTACCACGAGCATGGGTGCTATTGTTTCAATGGATATCTATAGCCATGGTGACTTTCCACAATTAGAACCCCCCTTCTCATCCATAGGATTAGATACCTGGGAGTGACATATTTTTGTACTACTGTGTATTATATTTTGGTGGCTCTAAAACCCCATTTTTGTATTATGACACTTATGTATTATCACATTTTGAATGTTTAATGCAATTTTTTTATGATGATCGATTTTATTTATTTAGATGTGTAAAAATGTATGTTTGTGATGATCTTATGGTCTGTAAAACAAATTCTAATGTAATACATAGTTAGCATATGAGTCAACAACTTGATTATAAATTCTTGGAACATGTATGTATGTTTTGTTGTCAAATTGACATTCTAACAATCTCAAACATAAGAATCTTTGTAATAATGTTGGATCCCTAAGATGATATAAGTCATTAAGTTGTGACACTATTAACTGCAAATCAAGAGATACCTCAAGAGAGAGAACACCATGCGAAATGGCATCTCATAGAAGCTCGATAATGGCACTATATTCAGATACCTTGTTTAAAGAGGGTCATAAACATACGCCTCCTGAAGACAATATCTAACTCGTAGGACTATAAATCACCCAAGCAGCAGAGGTTGAGTGTTGAGTGTGACAACTAGCACCATCAGCGAATCCTATATAGATGGAATACTCCATCGACATCTTCTATAAGAAACCAAAGATAATCAACAACCTGATCACCATAAGAAAAACCTAACTATGTAAAATACTGTACAATAATATACAATAATTAGCCCTGGCTGAGAGTCATGCATAGTATGTTTTATGATAGAGCCTATTTCTAGGCTCCTCCAGGGCTATCCCTTCATAATCTACTATCTCATAAACGACCTTGTCTAACACATGTTTGACAATATAAGGACCATGCTACATGGGGTTAAAATTTCTTGCCCCCAAGGGTTCTTTATCTTGATCACAAAAAAGGACCAAATCTCCTTCACTAAACTTCATCGGACGGACAAATTTATCATATTGGACCTTAACGTGACACTCATTTACTTCTAGAGCCACTAAGGCATCACAGCGCCGCTAATCAAGCTGCTCTAAGTGGACCAAATGTTCCTCCAAAGGGGAAGTGTCTGGTAACAGATCTATGGCTAGCTTTAATGAAGGGATTTTGCATTCAACAGGCAAGACAGACTCCACTCCATCTACAAGCTGATGTGGAGAAAAACTGATGGTAGTATTAACCTTGGTTCTATAAGCCCACAAAGGAGGATATAGCATGATATGCCAGTTGGTATTGCTTTGTGTGATGGTTCGTTGGAGAATGGACTTAAGTGATTTGTTCATTAATTCAACCTCTCCATTCACTTGAGGGTAATAAGAAGAGGAATGCTTCTGCTTATACCCTAACTTTGAGGCCAACTCTTCCATCATCCAATTCTGAAAGTGCCTAGAATGGTCAGTGACAAGCTCCTTCGGAATACCAAGCAAGGTAATGATCTGGTTGAAAATGAAATGCACGGTTGTCTCACCATCGGATTTAATCATGGGCATAGCCTCAGCTCATTTCATGAAATAGTGAACAACCACAATAATATGATGATTCCCCCCAGCTGAAGCTGGGTTGAAATACATGAAATCAAGCCCCCACTTAGTGAAGGGACCGACGATGATAATCGGATTTAACAGGGCAGGATGTGAGCACATATTACGTGTAAACACCCAGAAAGGGTGGAACTTCTTGACCGCATTGACACAATCTTTAAAGATCGATGGCCAAAAATAACCCACTCTCAAAAAATTTTAGGCTGTAGAAATCCCAGATAAATAACCACCACATGCCCCTCCGTGGCAATCATTTAGCACAAGGTCAACATTCTCATGAGTTAACCAATGACGTAAAATGGAATATACCCCATGGTAGTACAATGTGTTATCCACTATAAGGTAGTGCTTGGATACGTGACGTAACAGTCGTCGTTCATCCCGTGAAAAGTGAGTAGGGACCTTCAATGTTTGTAAATATATGATGATATGCCCATACCATGGATCCAAAGTTGAGATCAAGAAAATGTGCTCATCGAAAAATGTATCTTCACAAACTTCCTCCTCCTCTACTCTTGGGAAATCAGATATAAGCTCAGCAAAAATCAAGGATTTTTTCAATTTTTCCAAAACAAACCCGAGATCGAATTCTTGCAAGAAGAAAATCCACTTATTATACTTTCCCCTATCATCCTTCTAGTGACGAAAAACTGAAATGGATTGACATGGGCTACCACCAAGGTCTGGGGAAGGAGAATATAGTGTCTCAATCTTTGAACTACATGGAAAGTTTCTCCACATGGGAATAATAGATCTTTGCAGCTATAAGGTTTCGGCTCAAATAATATATGACATGCTCATGGAGATCCTCATCCTCTTGAACCAAAACTATACCATTTGCCTCCATGGACCCGGCCACATAAAGCAAAAAGTCACATCTATAGTCAGTTGGAATAATCACGGGGGCTAATGCTAAGGCTTGTTTAAGTGCATCAAAGGACTCATGGGCTCGCTCATCCCAACAAAAGGTAGTGTCCTTCTTCAAAATATGCATAAATCCTCTAGTCAAATTGGCAAAAGTAACCATGAATCTCTGCAAAAAAATTTACATGCCTTGCAAAGAATGAAGATGTCTAATGTTTCTCGATGGAGATAATTGAAGTATTGCCTCAACCTTTAAGGGATCAACTCTTATACCCTCCTTGGAGACAATGAACCCTAATAAGCAACCAGACTTCACTTAAATGATGCATTTATGAGGATTTAACCTAACCAAATAATGGCAGCAACTTTCGAACACTAATCTCAAATGGTAGGAATGACGCATCCTTTGATGAGAATGAGTAGCGAGGTCATCCAAAAAGACTTCAATAATTGATTTGAGATCATGGAAGATCAAGGTCATAGCTCGCTGAAATGTGGATCCAGTGTTTTTAAGTCCAAAAGGCGTCTTCTAATATGCAAAGGTACCCTAAGGACAAATAAATGTGGTTTTATGTTGTTCCTCGGGTTTGATCTGTATCTGATTGTATCCGGAAAATCTATCCATAAAGGAAAATACCTTGCTTCATGCACACTCATCCAAAATTTGAGCAATAAATGGTGTGGAAAAATTATCCTTAGGATAGGCACGATTCAAGTCATGGAAATCAGTGCATATACGGATCAATCCCTGCTTCTTATCAACTGGAATGGGGTTTGAAACCCATTCCATCAAGGGAATGAGATAGATAAAACCAGAATTAAATAGCTTCTCTATCTCATCCTTAATCACATGTGCTTTTCTAGGATTCACCGCATGCAAGCGTTGTCAAACAAGCTTAACATTGGGATAATTTTTAATCTCATGTTCAACAATGCGAGGGTCGATACCTGGAATTTCCTCATATGACCAAGAAAATACATCATGAAACTCTTTGAACAGCTCGGTATACTCTTGACTCTTAGAATGGGAACATTCTTCCCCAATATAAACATTCTCAATCTTGCCAAGATCGCGAGAGATATTGATAGCGATGGTAGGAGATATATTCGCCATGTTTCCATCAGCCATCAAACCAAGAGAGCTCAATGGAACCATGGGACTGCTAATTCTCTCACTAAGAACATCCCTAAAGTATTCACACTCCAAACAGTCAAGCTCAAGAACAAAATAAGATCTTTGATGTAACTCTTCCCAAGGTGGCTCAACCCCAGACATGGCCTCAATAATAGCTTCATCTGATGGAAAAACACTATCAAGGCAATCATGTGTGTGAGAATACTTGACTGCCCATGCAAGTAGCACATATGGGTCCTCCTCCTCTATCCGTGAAGAGGAAAGACTAGGCTCTGAAACACATTCCAGATTCGCTTGATATGCTATGATTGCTACAGGAAACGACATGTCCGTTTCGATAGGCTAACTCAAAGGACGGTGTAGGAAGGATGCAAGGATCTTCCATATGGGTAGTATGAAAAGACACCAATCTCAATGAAGACGAAGCCGCACTGGAACTAGACCTGATCATAAGAACGGGTGCAGGAAAACTAAAGCTTCCCATAAGGGATGGATACATTCCAACACCCACACTCCCAATTGCTGGCTGAGAATGATTAATAATCGGAATAGAAGCTCCTGATGATGTAGTAACACTCGGATTTTTGAATGATGTCTAATCAATCGTAACAATCTTCCCATTAAATGGAAATCATACAACTTGAAATAGAGAATAAGCTACAGCTTGAATACTATAAATACAATTCCTACCCAGTAATAGATTGTAGTCAAGGGGCGTATCAACCACCTCGACCTCGATCGCGACGGTCTTCCCTCCCAAACGGACCTTAAGAGAAGGAATAATTCTGTGCGGCCAAAATGATCTACCATCAAAAGAAGTCAACATGGTAGTGGATTTAGACAGCTTGGGGAACCCAAACCCTTCCAACAAGACAAATACATCATGGAAGTAGCAGTGCCTTTGTCAATTGCAGTGTGCTTGACAGTCTTGTTAAGACATTCTACATGAATCAAGAGAGACACATAGTAAGGAAAGAGAGGCTATAGTCCCGATGTTTAAAATTTGATGATGGAGGAAGAGTTATCATCATTAACACCAAGAGTAGAAAGAAAATCCTTCCTTTGCGAAGGACAACTTTGAAGTAATTCAAGTGCAGACATCGCACAAGGAGTGTGGCCCAAATCCTCAACAAATGAATAGTTCTTGGTGTCTTGGGCATTAGGATTGTATCTTGAATTCTTTAGGACTCCCTTAGGAATGTGAGGTGTGACTTTAGGTTTATCCACGGGGTTTTCAATATGCAAAGGACTCCCAAGTGGAGAAGGTTCCTTTCCAAGGTCTGGTTGTGACGAACCATAGTCCTTCGCATAGGTCAAAACCTTAGTAAAACGCACCATATTTATGCAACCATGACCTTTACTCTCTTTCAGCGGATCTTGATATACACTAGACTGATCATGGGTCCTCAAGTTCATGTTTTGATTATGTGGTAAAGGGTTGATCAGCACAGATGGGCCCGATGCTATGAATCTCGAGGCGTTTTCCATACGAGGGCACAAGTGAGTGAGGCGGTCATCCTTACACAAATTGCAAGGAAACTTAACTTTATGTTTAGACTGCTTGTGCCCCCTAGAATTGCTGGAATTCTTGTCATTAGAATTGGAATTTTCATTCCTATTCCCATCCTTACAATTGTTTTTACCCTTTTTCTTATTCCTTCCAGGTTGTCGGTTACCCTTCTGGTCTGACGATTGCACCGAAAGCACATTCACCATTTAGGTGGGTTGAGACAAAGATGTCACTTGTCCTGAGGCATATTGGTTGATAGACAATTGAATCACCTATTTCACAACTGAATTCGCAGGTTTGGTACTCGTACAACCATTAATTCCATTGACATGTGGTCCAGGTTTGACCTTAGGGTCAAAACTAGAACGCGGAGCATTAGGAATGATCTCATATAACAATCCAGATTGAGCATGAATCAAATCCAATTCATGTTCCCTAAAAATTGTTTGTTCCTCGTTCTGAACTCTGGATGTAGAAACATCCTTCGCTATATAAGACAGTGATAATTGAAGGAACCACTCGAGGAGAAACTCTGGCATTATGAAAGTTTTAGTCAACCTCTTCTGTCTACGCCACTCTTGGATATGGTCCAAGATATGTGTGGCTTTGTCTTGCCAAAATGTTGACAAGAATTATGTACCAATGTCATAACGCACTAGTATTTGGATGTGATTAAGAAAATTCATAGCTAGGTCATCGAACAAAACGAATTCCACCCTAGGTTACTCTATGTACCATTTCGTTGCAGGACCAGTGAGGGTGCATTGAAACAACCTTAAATGGATCGAATCATGATGTAAGGAATTAGAAGAGCACCAAAGGTAAAATGTAGTAACATGTTCACTAGGATCTTCTCCTAATTTTTCCTCGAATTTGAGAATTTCCAAGGGAAGCTTGGTAGGGATAGCCGGCCAAGCTGGGTCGTAAGATACCGGATTGTTCATTAGTCTCGACAAGTCAAACAAATTTAACATTGCGAGGAAAGGGAGCCTAGGTTGAGCAGGTCTATGCCACACTCCCTGATAATTTTTGTTCATGTAAGACTGATTACCGTAACCACCATGGCCATGGCCATATTATCCTCCTCCCGTTTGACCCGTGTAGGGTGGCATTGAAGCACCATAATGTGGTGTACCTTGACTATTTGGAGCTATAAAGCCATAATTTGGGGAGTAAGAATGTTTTTGATACCTGTACCCATAAGGTGAATAACTCTGTCCATACTTCGATCCATAATATTGTCCATGAGAAGCTCCATAAGATGTCCCATGGGATGTCCCATGAGAAAATCCATAAGTAGGAGTATGGGAAACTCCTTGTGATAGACCATAGGACATTCCGGAAGTAGGAACATGACCTCCAGAGACAACAGGAGGTACTTGAATCTGAGACACAATTACGCAAGTAGCACCAGTATGAACATGACTAGTAGCAACATTCCGGCCTGAAGGACCACGTGAATGAGGGAGAGGAATAACATTCAAATAACTAGGAATAGAGGATGAAGGGATATGCAAAGTGATGTAAGTGGTATTCCCTATAGTCAATTGTCTTGGTTCTGGTATCCTAATAGGACTACTAACACCAGGTCTAGGACGAACATGTGATGTAGCCTCCACCGCCGGGATGGAGGGTGAAATGTGACTCATGCTCCTAAATCTCTCCACATGGAAAGGAATAGGAGTGCCCCTAGGTGTAGTGTTAGGTTCAAACTCTGACTCGACATGGTGTGTCGGATCATGTGCAGGGATACCAGACATTCCATAACTAACGTAACTAGTGCTTCCAGGTTCATGATGAGTCTCGTTACCCGACATCCAATACCGGTGACTTGTGAACGAGGGATCATACCTAGAGTGTGCAGCTATATTAGCTAAAGGATCATACCTAGAGTGTGTAGGTATATCAGGTGAAGGATCATATACAGAAGTAGAATCTTCTTCCCCGACCTCATGAGGTGGAGAAGACAAATCAGGAATTTTATCTTCATGATCTCCCATCATGTGTGAATCAATGTGAGAAGTAGTCAGCCTAGATCATTTTTTTTTCTCTCTTAGAGGAGGAGGATATGTAGAAGGTGGAATTCCTTCTAAACGACGAGAATGGCAAAGAGCCGCACCCAAATCCATAATGACTCAAAAAAATAAAAATACTCTTCTAATTACGCAAACCCTAAGCAAGATAGTGTGCAAAGAGCATACACCTATATAATCTAAATCCAATCACAAGAAAACAAGGGTAGGATATGTGAGCTACGGAATGAAGTAGGTGTGTCTCACCTAGGAGAGGCTTGAGACTCCAATACACAACAAGCGGAGGTTCGTAACCAATTATTGTGGCCCTCAGCTTCAACGCATATAGTGACTGTGCTATCTGACCCCAACCTGGTCAGGACACCTGCAGAATAGCCCCTGTGAAATACCCCCTTGATAACCTAGGTAAGGAAACTAAGGTCACCTCAATATAATCAATGGTCAGGCAAACAATCACAAGCGGGATTGACCGTATGGGTATGGTAGCAAAGCCCAAAACTCTTGAAAGAGCCCCCAGATACGAATACAATCGTCGAAATATCTCTGGTGCTACTTAGTTATGACTAGGGGTCATCCTAATCAATAACCGCTCACACTGCCTCATGCTTAATTCCCTTGTAAGAGGAGGATCCTAAGAAGCACTATTTATACCAAGGAATTTCACACTCTCACCTGAAAAGACACATACATGTTGTTGTTTAGTGGACTTTGAGAATTTACTCACAATGAACTATTCCAAGAACCTAAAACCTAATTTTGTTGGTGTACCATATAAAAGAAAATAGTGTAATCCATTTTAATTAAGCATTGATTTTATTTGTCTTATTACTCAAAAAGGTAGATGATCGTGCAACCAATAGTGTTATGACACAACATGAAGTAAAATGCACACCTGACAATCAATGCAAATGCATTGTGTCAAATGAAAAATGGCATGCTACTACATGAAATGCAAAATTTTCTTCAAATGACAAACACAATCATTCCTATATGAAATCCTCACTAATACTTCTCTAAGCAAACCTGGTGCAAGTACCATGAAAAATGCAAAGTGCAATGATGCATAATGATTGAAAGAAGTAAATATTTTTGGATTTTTTTAATAAAAATGAGATAATAAAGCAAAAGAATGAATCTACCAGCCCTAGATTCTACAAGAACTATTCAAACAGTACCCACGTAAAGCATTAAGGCAAAAGAGACCTAATGCACTAATCCCAAAACAAAAAATCAAAAATGCAATGACAAGAACATTCTTAAAAAAAATTACCCTAAAAAGTGTCTCTGGTCATAAATAAAGGTGTATACAGACTCTGGAAGCATCTAAGGAGACTCATCAATCATCAAAAATCACCCAGCAAGACTCAATCTTCCTCTAAAAGGAAAAACTCAGGGATTATGCGACCGTGTGCAGAAAACCCACGTATATACATGGATATCTCAATCAAAACCATGTGTACACGTGACTGTGAGGTAAAAACTCACGTACAAGAAGAAAAAGAGATAAAAATGAAGGCAAAAAGATAAGCTGATACAAAATTCACTCCTATCAGACACTACCAAGCAAACATGTCCCCATACCCAACTCAGAAACAAAGAAAACAGAGAAATTCAAGAACATTGAATGCCGATAAAAATCCCCAAAGGAAAAATGACTAGGAAGTCCCCAACGGAGTCGCCAATTCTATTACGGAGAGAAATTCCTATGGCTTGGGGTACCACAATAGACAGATTGAATCCAAAAATCAATCATTTCCTATATTCAAGAGAAACCAAATATCTAACAATAAAGGATCTCAATTCGTACCTTATTCCGGACGATTGATGTAAATCTGCATTGATCTTTTCCAATCTCGCTTGTATTAGCAATTTTCTTCCTCAACATTCAGCAAACAAGACAAGCATGATATATATAATTGTGTTAGACCTACTCTAGCATATAAAATGAAGAACATATAAGCATTTAAAATCATCCATGGATCAAATACTCATTTAAATACACATTATTGGACAGGAAAAGATATTTCAATTGATATAAAACATAGATTACAATAGTGACAACCTCTGTCGACACATCTATGAATTGGAGAAACTGAATCCCCCACTTGGGCCTCCAACACTTCAATCCTCCATCTCTCGATAGCAAGCTCACGAAAAAAAGGCAAGCTTGGGAAGAAGACAAAGTGCTCCAAGGGACAAAGGGATGCAGACTCAAGTACAAGCTCCAGCGACAATGGACTATAATTTTCTTGCTCTTCAAATCCTCTCCTCTCAATGTATCCAAAGGGTTCCTTATATAGCTATTCAATGGGGTAATGTAAGGTTGAATCCAAGCGATCTCAAGGCATATGAAAGGCCAAGAGACAAGGGACTTGGATCCACATCAAGGAAAACTCCAAAATCATTTGGCCTTTTGCACACATCACGATGTACACGGGTTTAAGGGTCAAATATCTGTATATATGTAAGAAAGAGATTAAAAGTCACATATGGAAATTATTTCATGTTTTTAGGGATGATCTTGGAAACATCAAAGGTACAAAAATGGTCCATGGGGTCGAAGGAGTCTGTAGAGGGACATGGAAGGCCATAAAAGTGTGATCCACCATGTGTGGTAAAATCAGCTATAACAACAACACTGGAGATTTCAGAAGAAGAGGAAGAAGATGGAGAAGAAGGTTCATAAGGGTATTTTTATCTTCCCCAAGAATTATCCTTTGCTTTCTCCTTATCCATTTTATTCTTTGCCAACCTCTCTTGATAATCGACAAACAAATTTTCTACTTTGTATGCCATCTGGTAGGAATCCTTGTTGAAGGCCTTCTCATCCTCTCCTTGGTAGTCTTCATCTTTTGTTTTATCTCTTTGATGTGCACGCCTACTCTATGGATTGAAATCCTCAAGTACACCTTCACCTTGCTTTATCTTGGATCTTGTTAGCATACACTCACAATGCAATGGTTAAGTTGTTTTGATACCAAGCTTGATCTAAAAATCTTCATGGTTTTTTTAACCATTAATTTGCATGTGAAATTTCATATGCTATTACTCAAAAACATGCTTAAAATATGAAATATTAATGTTTTTAATCAATCACATATGGAAATAAAAGAGATATCCAAACCATTAAATGAAGACAACAATTGATAATAGAGTTCCCCCCTCCTAGGCTATGCCTTCGAGCCACTTCTAATGCAAATGTCGATCTTATTAGTCTTCAAAAGATTACAAAATGAGTGTTGTGGAAACACTTTTTAGTNTTCACCCCTCCTAGGCTATGCCTTCGAGCCACTTCTAATGCAAATGTCGATCTTATTAGTCTTCAAAAGATTACAAAATGAGTGTTGTGGAAACACTTTTTAGTTCTGTTAGTCAAAATCAGGAACATAATGAACCACTACATTCTTCTTGGGATTCTAAGAAAAATGAGCATAAAATTTCCTATATGTGCTTGAGGCCTTCTCTAGCACGCAAAACACGATAATATACATCACATAAGACAAAATAGTACAAACTATACAGATTCTACATCAATATCTGCTCCCATTAAATTCATAAGTGCCTCAATATCTGTGCGTGTACCCTGTCTCAGTCTCTGTGCAAACCCGCGTTGTTCTTCCAACTCCCAAACTATCTACCACCGTGGCTTGGCATCATGGTTTTTATATAGTTTAAGTGCAACGACCTTAAAATAATTTTTTCGTTGCTTACATTGCGACAGTGGGGTGGTTTTACAATGGTAAAGTGTTGAGTTATTAGGGGAGAGGTCCCGAGGTAAAACCCGCAAGGCTCTCCTCCCTTCACGCATTTTTGGATGGTGTCATACATTTATATAAACACATTATGATATGGCATGGTTTTATTATGATTTGGTTATGACATGGTTAATACACATTATACATGGTTACGATATGAAATGATAAGGATGGTTATGGATAAGTATTAAACATTAATATGTGTCAATGGTATAGTTGGATTTTAACACATGTAAAGATCTCGGTGTTGACTTGGGGTCGAGGGCTAGGCCCTATTCTCCCTCCCCTTTTTAAAAACTATTGATCTGTCAACTTTAAATAATATATCATCCCAATAACTATTAAGAGCCAACGAAGTGGTTGTGGTTAGTGGAATTTTGTGAGAGCTATGGAGACTTGGACGTCTTGGGTTCAAATCCCATAGACTCCAACTAATCTTTCCATCCAACTTAATTTTTCCAACCCAAATTTTAGCCATATTTTTTTTATCATATTGACCATTTCTAACCATCCTTGACGAAACTTCAAATGCTAATAACTTCTTCATTCAGAGGATTTTTCACATGAAATAAGTGTTGACAAAAATATGCTGATGAGCTCTTTCACCTTGTAAGATTTTATTTACATTTTGGAAGAATTTAAATTTTATCTAGTTTGATATGATACACCTTTATCACCTTTTGTGATAAGATTTAGGAAAATGAGCAACATGAACACATCTCTTCTTAGAAATATAGCTACCACCTTTCTAGATGCTTTTAATTTATAATTTGTTCCATTTCATTCTTTTAATATAATATGATTTTAATGTATCACTATGTTACTTGAAATATATATGTGTATCTGATTAGATTTATGCTCTTCCATATTGATCTCATCTAAATATGGATTAGTGGTATCAAATCAATCTTCTCTTTGATTGTATCTTGGTGCATGCCCTCGATGAGGTTAGTGTATGGAGAATTAGGTATTGAACTAATTTATCTTGGGAAATACCACTTTTGATGCCACAAGTAACCTCCAATGGAGGAATAAAAGGGAGATGAAAAGGCATAATATTCTATCAAGTTGCTTCTCGACAAATCCCTCGCTTGATAAAATAACGAGATGATAGAAAATTTTGCACAAATACTTTGACAGATGCCAACAACAATACACGGATTATAAAGTAGTCACTTCGGAGAATCCAAAGCCTTCAAGGTAAAAGTTAAATTTTTTATTCCTTTGTTTGGAGCCCATATCGATGTTGATTCCCTAGATAAATTTGAATGTGCTAGAAGGGTATTTCTCTATCTAGAATTTTTTTGACAAGGAAAATATCACCTTTGTGCTCCTCAATGCTATCTTCCATGTCAAAAACTAGTGGAAAACTTATTGTGGGAAAAACTTAATAGAGTAGTCTAAAATGTTTGAGGTAAATCCCACTTGTGACTCTTTTATAGAGGTCATTAAGGAGAAATATTACCCTATGGGAAACTATGATGATCAGTGCAAAAAATGGACCATTTTGCATTAAGAGAGGGACCAAGTGGTGATAGAGTACACCAATAACGTTTGTACCTTAGACAAAAATATGGATATCAAAGACACAGAGTGACACTTTTTCTAAAATATATCAATGGCATAAATTCTTTGTTACATCCAAAGAGAGATGTAATTCTTGGTCATCTCTTCATCGGGAGTCACTTATCTGTAAGGTGTCAAAATAGATCAAAATTTCAAGAAAATAATAAGTTAGAATTTGGACCTACAAATCCACCACAAAATAAATGAAAGAAAAACCCTAGATCATAGGGAAAATGATAGAGTAAATAAAACCAACCCCAAGAAACCCAATCCCATCCATTATCAAAGAAGAGTAATAAAGAGATAAATACTAACACTAAAAAATGGTGTGAGTTTCAAAAAATACCTTGGCAAAACATTTATGAATGTCACTCAAAGAATCATTGGTTGATGACATCAATGTTTCAAAATCATATCTCAGTTCTGGCTCTGATTCAAAACCCAATGTCACAGTAACAACTAAGGGGATATGGATCAATGATTTAGAGCCTAGTGTCACTATCACTACCACATATATTCAATTACAGGAACTAGAAGAGTTAGAGGCATATGAGTGTTATCACAAAAAACTTGCACCCTATGACAATTTCATGATTCACATGATAAAGTGTCATCAACATACACCATGAACACAAACAAAGACACCTCCACAAGGTATAAAGGAATAATGAATCCAATATTGCCCCATAATAGTCAAACACCATAACATTGCAGGTTAAACTATAGCTGCTCACACTGCAACAGACAACTCCAGAACAAAACCCATGCTACAACACATATTTTCCTTTGATATCCTCATGACTAACACAAATGGAGGGATCTCACCCACGAATGATGCATTTATGGATCATGAAATCTTCATTTATTTATTTTAATTTCAATTTTTCCTCCCACATACTTTCTTTCCTTGAATGGCCTCTTGGTGCACTTTGGAGCCAAAACATGAATCTATAGCTTGAAACGATGATATTTTATTTTCTGGCCAACTCTTCAGCTTTAAAATAAATCTATGGGCATGCTCATGGTAATAATATTGAAGAGAAAAAGTTATGATGTTGTAATTTTTATTGATATTCCTCCTAGCTCACCTCTTCCCTCTTTCCAAGAATTTCTAAATCTCTCTTTCCTCCTTCGTTCAATGGGTAAGTTCTTTTCTCATACATTAGTTGATTACTAAAAATTAAAGCATTTGTTAAACAATATAGGCCTCCCTTTGGAAGAGTGTTTTCTTCCATTTCGATCCCACCTTCAAGGTGTTGTGTTATCTTGAAAATTGGGAAATATACAAGTAGTTTGGCTCACATTGGTTGTTTGAGTTTCAATATTCTTTCACTTTACTGTTTGGTTTAAATTTTGTAACATCCCAAATTTTTACCTTAACTATATTTGGCACGAGCCCAACTACCTATGGTTTACATTAATGACTATGTTTATGTGTACATATTGGGCGTATTCCCCACTGCACATGAGTTATATTGATTAGATAGATATATTGGGCATTATTTGATGCACATGTTTTTTTTACGGTCTTGTATATGATTATATATGTTGGTAATATGCCCCGATGTACAAGGATTATTGTTGTGGTATAGTGTGCTGGATTTATTATTATATGATTATCCCTAATACATATACTGAGATGATTATTATGATTTATTCCACAGAAAACTGAATGAATGATTGAGTTCTACAATGTGTCGCATGTAAACCCTAAATAACATGAGTTATGATATTTTGTGTTGAGCATAAGTTCTCGAGCACATGAGTTATGATATTTTGTGTTGACCATTAGCTCTAGAGAACATGATTTATAAGAATGGAATTTTTTGGAAAAATCCCTTAAGCACTCCAAATTGATGTTGAGCATAAGCTCTGGAGCATCGGATCTTTGGCCATTGTATCCCTAGTTTTATTATACAAGTACATTCTATTATTAGTGTCGAGCGAGAGGCTCTTGAATTTCACTAGTGTAACACCCAATTAATAGTTTTATGTTTAGGCTTTGAATAGTGCTAGGAGTTACAGAAACTAAGCGTGTTGAGTTAAAACGACTATGAATAGCACCAACGCTCATCATACTTATTTTAAGTTGATTAAATGAAATTTCAAATCTACTTCTCATCAAGGACTGAAATAACTACCAAGATATATTAGGTAATCTAACATGCAAGGAGGATCTATATATACCTAACTAATTGACCAACTAAACCCTACCTGAGGCCTTCATCAAACAAATAATGTAAACTAAGGGAAGCATCGAATAAATGAACTATCATATGTGATGCATGAAGAAATATTAAGAATAATATGTAAATTTTATATGTTATGTATATTGTATATATATACACATAGACATAAATAAATATAACTAAAATAATAAGTGAGAGTATATGTACTTATTATAGACTAAAATAATTAAATATATATTCTATTCTAAAGCTCAAAGTAGGAACTAGTAAAAAAGTTCCTAGTTAAAAAAAATAACTATTAATTCCATATAGATCAAATTAAAGATTATTTCAAAGAAAGTAATGAATTCTTGTTTCAAATGAAGTTTAAACCAACTTCCCTTTCCTAAATTTTTTTCTATAAAACAAAGCTAAGAGAAGGCCAAGGGATCTGATTATTATTCTTAAATGAATTGGAAGAGCATTTTCCAAAAACAAGCAATCTTATACAGAGCCCGATTTTCCAAACAGTGGTAGCCTCACCTTTAGGAGTTCTAGATCACTTGCATGTTGGAGCCAGCTCAGGGGGATCCAAATTAGAACCAGGAATGGTTTTGAGTCATGGTTGGGAGGAATGTGGCATTTCCAAAGTTATCCGTTTATCATTCCTAAGGTTAGATATATCTAGTTTTTTTTATTAATTATGGGTGTTTATGTGTGCGGGGCCCTTTATCCATTACAAGATGCATAATTTTTTTTTGTCAGTAAGAAGAGTATCCTTATATTACTTCAGAACTAATAAAGTACAAAAATAGTAGTACAAAAATTCACGGCAAGTTGGAGAGTCCATGCATAACCAGATTGATATCAAATGGGTTAACATTTGCTTCCAGCATGAAGAAGGGATTCCACAAAAGACTGACCTTTTGGCCCTTGACCCTGAGTCTACGCAAAGACTGAATATTACTAAGACTTACAACATTCTGAAAATCCATAAGAATTACAACATAGTAATTAGAATCAAACATCACAAAAATTAACATATCAACTTCAAATGGTAGGGTCACACAAAATACCAAAGTAGCATGACCCCTACTTTAGCAAAAATAAAAATAGACGAGCACAACTTACATCACTAGGTAGGGGGATCATGGGGAGGAGAGGCTTGTTCCTCTTTGGGCATATCCCTAGGATTGTCGATGAACTCCTCTATAATCATTTCCAATACGCCAAATCCCATTGCTCTATCTTAATACCCTCCTCTAATCATATCCAACACCTCTCTGATGCCATGGGCTAGATTCACCTTCACTTGGAGATCACGGGCCAACTGAATTTGTACTTCCCAAAAGGGGTTGGAAGCATGTGACCTTCCTTGATGATATTAACACTCTTGCATCAAATCAATCTCCTTTTTCATGATTTTGGCTTCAATAGGAGTAGGGTTTTCCAACATGTAATGTCCCCCCCCCCAGTTGAACACTAGAGGAATAGGAAATTCCTGGGGATTCATCTCTTGTCTACATGAGCTAGTAGATGGAAAACCCTCTCTATGAGTTATTATATTATCACCATGACATCTCCTAACTCTCCAGTGAGGTGCCATTATATCCTTGAATAGATCACATAAAGAACTAATGCACACAAATTGCAACCTTCTGTTTGCAAGATTAACACCAAATGACATGGACATACCATCGCTAATTGGGTTATTTATGGAAATTCCTATCATCTGAGTGAGGTACACTATATTCATGAAGTCAGAGTGAACTTATCCCATTTCACACTTCATTTCCTTAGCATTAAAAACTTTGTATTAATTGATCACATACATATATTCATGCCATTCCTTCTCTCATGTATGAACTGGGACAAGGTTTCCCAAATTGATCACATACATATATTCATGTCATTCCTTCTCTCATGTATGAACTGGGACAAGTTTTCCCATTTTATTCACCATCGTATGGCCTTCCTTACTGCTTTTCACATGATGGTGAATTCTTCAGATAAGTCCAATGGTTTGCCAAAAAGGAAAGTACCTTTTCCTACTCTGTACGGGCCTGAGTAGGATTGAGGCATGCTTGTTTAAAGAAGGTGGGTTTAGGACCATCCCTTTTGGATCGCTGTAGCATGTCAAATTTTGAGGTTTCCCTCTTTATACCTTCTCCACTTGTCCTAACATAATGAGGAAGGGTGTTGTCATGCAAAACCATGATGTGTGTGTTTTTCACCTCCTCCATGACCACTGTGTATTCCTCGAGATTAGGAAATAGGACTCCATCTGTCTCGATCACGTGCCCAATATGCAATGTCATGGATTTGGTGTGGTGTCTACACCTATGGAGAAATGTGCCTTCCCAGGAGGTTACTATGTATCCTTGAGTACACCTTTCTACATCATGATGTGGAGGTTCATCTTGTTTGGCCTCTGGATTGTTTGATATATTACCATTATCATTATTTTCAAACTCCTCACAACGTCTCCAAATCATGCAGTTTCCTGATTTCTCCCTCTTTTCTACATGGAATGATGTTCTTTTGTTGACCCCTTCATTTGCTAAGGCATCCACCATCTTATTCCAGTTACTTTTGACATGGGAAAAATGTATAGCTGGGGTATTGATTAGCAGTCTCTTGATCTCAAGAAGTCGACATTCCCACCTCCAGTTCCTAGAAACCTTGGCTATGGAGGAACCTTGTTGTAATATTTTAGCAATGGATATGATAATTAGGGAGTCTCCCTCAGTAATCAAATGCACCCTCTATTGTTTTATATCCCATTTGAGGACGCTTACCAATCCTTCCAATTCCACCATATTGTTGGTTTTGGTACCTATGCCACCCTAGAAAACGCTGAGATTTTTCCCTTCTGAATTTCTAATTACACCTCGAAACCTGCTGGTATTGGATTACCTTTGGATGATCCATCAAAATTCATTTAAAAGGATCCTTCCATTGGATGTTTCCATGAATCAAAGCTGTGTGGAAGTGCATTCGAGGCTCACATGTAGGCATTTTTTCCAGGTACATTGTAAATTCCCCACAAATTCCCCAGTCATAAATAATTTTCCTCTATATTATCTCTTATTCACTGGCTCTCTGTGTCCAATGGCATAGGTGGGGTTATAGTTTCCTTTATATGAATTTGAATTATAATCCTTACCTCCTATGTATGTTGATGTTTATTTTCAAAGATTTTCTTGTTTCTCATTTTCCATATCTTCCAAACAACAAAACTTAGAAACAAATCCCACACCCTATTCAAGATCTCATTTTTGAATACTTGTTCCAGCTAGTTGGAAATTGTTAAATCTGGATTTCCCTTGTCTCTATAATTTTTTTGAAATTTTTCTAACTCGTTCTCCCATAGGGAAACCGGAATAGGGCATTGATTGAGAATATGATTGATAGTTTTATTAGCAGATTCATAGAAGCAGCATCGTGAATGTCCCAATAATCCTTGACTTTGTATATTATCCTAGGTGAGGATACTTAATTTTATTCATTCTTATAAAGTATCACGTCTAAATACCAAAGGGTTGTATGTAAAAGTGACTATTAATGAGCAAACAATGACCATTTCGCCACTATATTGATGTATGCCATGGTAATGTTGATTATTTCGAATGGAATAATGTTCCTATGATATATTTATGATTAATGTACAGTAATTTATGATTATTGAAAGCTTCATGTTCATAATTTAAGAATATGAAGTTATCTTACTCAGTTTAACTACATTTGGAGAAGATTTTATGCCATTTCCCCAAGGGTCGAATTAGTGATTTTGTAGCTTTCTGGGAGAGGGTTATAAAATAATATATAAACTGAATAATGATTCATATGAGACCTTAACAATGTATTCTTAAACATACTCTTCCTATTTTCATAAATTCAAGTGGTTTTGGGAGCATTTGAGAAGTCATTTCCATCATTTACCCAGGGGGAATTGGAACCCCATTTTCCTAGTAAAGAATCCTACTTTGGACAGAATATTAAAGAAGTTTGTAGAATTAATTGTAGGGTCATAAATAATCCCTAAAAATAATATTCAATCTTAATATCATTCATACACTTTATTAGAATATTTGGGAGCATTTGGGTCAATTTGGAGACCTAGACATCAAAACTAGTTAAAGGTCGAAATAGGAAAAAAAGTGAAAAATTGGTCATTTTAATAAAATTTTGAAAAAGGGACATTACACAAAAGCATTTATTCATGGGTGAAATTAATGTATTTATTGGCTACAAACTCACTTCTTTGATGTTTTTAAATGAGAACTTTTTTGATGGTTGTGAATGCACCTATTTGATGGTTGTAAATGAACATTTTGATGGATGTAGATGATAAATTTAATGGATACAAATGAGATTTTTGGTTTCTAAATTTTTTTTTTTGATGTATACAAAAATATACCTTCCTTAACCTACAAAATATTAATTAGAGAAAAAAATCACATGAAGACTAAATAGTTTAGTAGCCCTTAGTGCTCTGATACCATATCAGATTTGAACATAAACTAAAGAGATATACCCTAGAAATCAAAATTATCAAACAACTAATCATAAATTATTTATCACATATCATTACATAAAAAATATAATTAAGTATGAAGAAAACAATGATGCATTTCATTACCTTGAATCAACGAAGGTAAACAATATTTGTAACAACCCAGTTTGAATTAGGGTTGGAGGAAATTAAATTTACACATGTAGTTCTTGGAGGTCAGTTAGACATAACTAGATATATATAACCTCACTTAGCCATGCCCACTCTCTTATATTTATTTTAACTAATTATGGGACTCATAGAGCACTAGTTTAACTGAAGAAGTGCACACAAAGCCCTAAACCAAATTAACTAGGGTTCTAATGAATTAACTAGATATCTAATTACGATTATGGGTTTGTTATGGTCAGCTACGACCTAGATTAGTTGAGAATATATAGACCTAAATTGTTTACTACCTAAAATCGAGGAAAAATCCCCCAAATTAAGTAATGTACTCCCAAATTAGGGAAGGAGCCCACAAACCTAGGATTTTAATTCACCGTCGATTCAGGTGGTCAATTTTGATGTGGTTTGGTTCATTATAGTCATCATTATAGGGTTTAAATGGTTGGGTAGAGTGTTATATGCTATAACAGTTACATGGTTTGCAAAATAAATATGTATAATAATGTATGTTTCTCTATAATGCAATTTGGAGTTAGAAAATAACTAGTAATGCTATTCAGTTATAAAATAATTATACCACTCTACATGGTAGAGAAGTTAAATTGGTACATGAGGTGTAATTAGAAGGAACCCATTAATCATATTTTGATGATGGATATGTTGTGCTGATATTTTATATAGGACTTTGAAATACATGATTGGAGCAATAAAGTAGAGTATTAATAGGTTAAGGGAGATCAAGAAAAGGCCAAGGAAATTCGTGTGACCAATATTTCAAGATATCGCAACTTGAATAAGCTATACTATCTAGTTTTTGTAGTTGTATCATAAGGAATAGCTCATCAAGGGTCACCTCAATGTCTTAATATATATATATATATATATATATATATATATATATATATATTTAAAATTAATGAAACAAATGTGCTTCATGGTTATCTTTAATTTAGTGGACCAACAATGCTATAATATCTCTTTTAATATTTGCATCATTTTTATTCTAGGCATTGGGTATACCATCTCTACCTTCCATAAATTCATCATAGGCATCAAACCTACTTTTGTGAGGGTATTATTTGAGAACGATTCTTTTAGTTCTAGATATTCTCCTCATTCTATAAGATATCGGATAGCTTTGCATACTTTCTCATGTGTACTAGTTATTCCAATAGATACCTACATGTATGTTTAACCTATTTGACATGTGGTACCATCACCTCATGTTAGAATGATTATTCACATGCGCAAATTTATTTTCTGATGGGGTGGGGTACATATCCCAATTATGGTATCCCCATATTCCTCATTATTTTTCTTTGTGTTAATCTATTCCTATATATGCATTACTCATGCAAAATCATCTGTCACTTTCTCACCCTTGTGAAATTTCCTCAATTTATTTCGAATTCTTGTAGGTATTTCTTTTGATATGAAATATTTTCTGAAACTTCCATTCAAATTTCCTTACCTTCCTAGTATCATATTCTTAAACTATTCAAAAGGAAATATCCAATACAACTTCAAACTAGGAGTCTCCCAAAACCCAACATGTTTCAAGTTGTGACGATCTGCTAAAAACCCAGATACTAAAAACCAAGGAATAAATTTGAGTAAAGCCCTTATTGTTAATGATTTTACTTCCAATGATATATAAACCCCTTCTCATGTATATTTGGGGGGGGGGGTATTGTATAAATTGTGGTTCTTTCCAATTCAAACATCAGGGATCTCAAATGTTGGACAATTTTGTTTTGCAATGGAACTAGTTCTAATTATTGGGTTTACATATTTTATCGGCAGGGTCGTTGCATAAATCAGAATTTTAGAGAGTAGCAATAGCACATAAATTTCAAAAAATAATGATTTGTATTAGTCACCAAACATCAAGATACAATATATATATATATATATATATATATATATATATATATAGTTGGAGTTATATCCAACTAATTCTAAACATGGATACGAAGGTTTAGAGAATATCTTAATGACTCCTACAAAATATCAAACAAACTCTAAACTAAGTGTGCTCCATTAACAGAAGCATTACATCTCTATTATCCTCCTTTAACATTACAAAACTTACATACACATCAAAAACTGCAATATTGATGTATGGTATGATTTGGTCTTCATTATCATTTTCAACCACTCTGAAACCTTACAATTTACACTCTTTCTCCTCCACAAATGTGAGCTACCCACTTCACTCATTTAAACTGAAACCAATTATAACCAACAATAAATTAATTGTAATGACTATCAATATTGTATACTTTACTTTGACAAAGTACATATCTCGTTGAGTTAGGCAAAGAATTTGTCAAGTAACTAGACTGATCTCTGGAGGTCCTTCCATGTGTTGAACACATAGCTTGCTGAATATTATAGTGCTCGAGTAGAGCAATCTATATATTGAACGTATCCAAAAGTTAATCATACAATTTAGCTTTTAAAAACTTACAAAAAAAATACTTAATTCAATGCATTCTACATCAAATTCCACACAAATGATCAATGTCTCTATTTTTTGCACATTAATATACACAAGCACTTACGAAAATAATTGTAACAACATAGTTAGGAATGAGATAGAGCCTTGACATAAACATGCATAGGATATGTAGGTTCTTTACCATAGGAAACTATTCTAAGAAGACTGGAAGTGAGTCATCACATTGTTTCCCAATTCACGGCCATTCATGCAAACAAGATAGAAACTAACATATATAAAGGTTTTATTTATCTTGTCATCTATTGAGTCCCTATGAATTCCTGGGATCTTTTGTAATATCCCTCATATTTGAAAAAATATATATATATTAGGATAGTCAAATACTACCAGAAATGGACATTATCTTAACTTATGAGGAATGTGTCGTACTTTGTTTCACTGTACTATATTGTTGTAAGTTGTTCTTACTTCCTTCAATATTTTTTCCAGATGTGATTGTTAGTGTAATGCTATGTTGGCGTTATGTTGCTTAATATTTGAGTTTGATCGGTATGTATTTATATGTATGTATATACCGTAATTTGCTTGCTTACTGGTTATACTATTTGATTACTGTTTTTATGAATGAACTTGACTTAACTTGTATTATCAACAGGTGGGGTGGAGGGACTTGTTTCCCTTGTAAACATACATAAAAGGAAACTCTTTTTACTTATTGCTACAGGGATTACTTAGTTCTTATTGAAGTAATGCATTTATTTCCTTTTTTTGTGTAGGTGCACTTGACGACGAAAAACTATCTATAATGGTGAAGTAAAGACATACTGCCTCTACTCACTACCTCATAGCCTAGATGACAAACAAACCTACAGTCCTATCTTTGTCATTATTATTATGGTTATTAGTTGTTGTTTACACAAGGATGGGTGTTTTTAAGCCTATGTTTGGATTGGTTACCATTATTGTTTATGGTCTTTTGACCTTGATTTAGTTTGATCCTACACTTAACATGTACATGGTGTATGTGGTAATGTTTAAGTCTTAACATATTATAACATATCACTATGTTTATTAATGTCTTTGTATATAAGGTTGAAGGCATAACGTGAGCCATTCATGGCATATTATATATGCCATGAATTATGGCTATATCTTAAGTATACGATACATATGTTGGGGTTTATGTATTGCATGGTGGTTAATTGTTGCACTGTGTTTTGGGGTGGCATAAACAATAGACTTTGGGTTTTTATTTCACATAATGGAGGCCATAGTAGAAAATTTAATGTGCCTTGGGAAATGGGGTCTCAATCCCTAAGCTTGGACAAGTGCGAAAGTATGGGTCATTTGCAATTTTTCTAAGTAAGCTCTATCTATGGTATGCACTATGGAATGAAGTTTTGGGAGCTTGCTGGTGCTTGGAAGGTATGCCTTCCGATCTGGTTTTGTAGCTCTTGTTTAGTTGTTTTTTTGTTGGAGTTCCAACATACTTCTCATCGGCGTCCTAGTTTGTTGCAGATCACAGGGCTCTTATGGCGTGGGTCGCGGGTCTCAAGGGTGGCCAACTCATTACCCTTTATGGGTAAACCCTCTTGTAACAAGTTGAAACTCATTCCTTCTTTTTGTATGGGTGTTGCGACAGAGGGTAAATATTGTTGTTGGATGAATATTGGGTTTGGGTTTTAATGGTTGCGAGTGGAACATGGATTCTCTGTAATTTCTTGTAAAGCATCCAAAGACGCATTTATCATTTGGGGTTTTTGGTTGGGTTTGGCGCCTTTGGGATGCGACTATGGTATTTCATTTTTGTAAATGAATAGTCTATCAATATCATTGGCTATGGTGAATAATATAAACTCTACGTTTTGTGTAAATTATTGGGTATGGTAAATGGTGACAGCACCAATGCTTGCAATGGTTCAATTGCTTGGGATTATGAATGTGTATTTTCATATTTATTTTTTATTGGTTATTTGGTAATGCATTCGTTGTTTTGAATGCATCGTGGTTATGATTCTCTATCTTAGCGCTTAGTTTGAATTTTTTGTAAACCTGTATTTCTAGTTTAAGCTCTTAATGTGGATATATTTGCAACTTTAATTAGATTTTAGAGCCATGACATTGATGGAAATGGTGTTCCTACCATTTAGAGTAGAGACTATGTATTTTTGATGGTTATTCATAACATTTAAATCCTTGTTTGTCTATTTAATTGGAAACGGTCGTGACCGTGGCATTTAGCCTATCGTTTCTATTACTTAGCACATACATGGGTTTATTGACTTATGTTAAGGGTTTACGGGTATTGTATACAAATGGTCATGAGCCATGAAATGGTTCTGGCATGAAAAATAAATTTGGGTTGTATTTCTTTATGGAGTTATAATGTTTTACATCTTGTATATTTGGTTTGGTAATGTTATGGGGAAACATTGAAATATAAACTATTTCGGTCTGTGTTTACTCGTATGGAATTTGATTTTTATAGCATGGTCTGTGTAGATGATTAAGGAATTGTTATAACATTTCATAAAGATGTTAGAGAATCCTAAATTATTTTGATGTGGTTTATTTTAAATGTCTTATGGGTTTGGAAGTCATGAGCTTCATAGGATTCGATCCTGGTCCATGCTGGTTGTAAAGGTTATGTATGTGAAATAACTTCTATGGGAATTCATGCCCACATCATTCGATCTTATGACCCCATTTCATTTACATGATATATTTAATGAGTTATGTGATTAGTTGTGGATTAGTTTTATGGTTGAATTATTATGTGCAAATCTCTCTTATGATATGAGATTTGGATATTTTTATTTTATGTTTTAAATGTATGGTTTGTTTATTGTGAATGTGGAAATGGTGCTAACAAACCTTAGAGGTATTTGATATCTTAAATGTATCTTTGATTTATTCTTTACTTATAATAATGAGTATGATTTGTTTATAGTCTTGATTATTTATAAATGATGTAGCTATTGATATTTTATGTTATAATTTTCTGCATAAAGGCTAGGTTAATATTATATAT
>LPNX011137414.1:91354-138014 GCA_001517045.1 Pseudotsuga menziesii
TGAATTGAATTTCAGAAGTAAACTAGAAAACAAAACCCTTAAGTAATAGAAAAAAACCGAATTGCAGAGATCAAATAGAGCATTACCCTTAGATTAATGGACATGAAATGAGTTGTAGAAATGAACTAGAAAAAAACACTTACATTAATAAACAGGAAATGATCTACAGACAAGATAATCTATCTTATAGTATACAATTACTAAATAATCATCCATAATTTTATTTTCTTTGATTAGTAAAACTTGTATTGTTTACAAGGGTAAAAATGAAGAACCTCACACCTGGAAGATGAATCTATTTCAATGGCTGAAAACCTACACACTCAAATACCTAGTATTAACAAATTTAGAGACAGATCTGACCTCTGTATAGGTAACTGCATCACTTGCGAACTACCACGTTCCACCCAACCATGACCCAGAACCATTCCTAGTTTCAATTTAGATCTCCCCGAACTAGTTCCAACATGAAAGTAGCTTAGAGCTCCTAAGGTAAGGATTCCCTAACTCGAATATTAGTTTCTGAATCAGTTCTCCTTTTTCCTTTCTAGGAAAAACCATTCTTTAAGAACTCTCTTGAGAATAATTAGGTAGAATTATGGAATCACCAAAATATGGAAGATCTTCAAGCCTCTCTTTGTATTTGCTCTTTATAGGAAGACTTTTCAATCAAAGGGGTAGTTAAATCAAGAATCATTTAATTTCTTGATTCAACCCTTTTATTTAATTCAAGCACTTTTTAATATTTAACTTATGAATGTTTAATTAGTTCCTATTTGGACTCTTGTAAGTATTTTAATATTTAATTCTCTTTTAGTAATAATAATAATAGATGGAGTATTTGCTTACTTCTTATAGGTATTAATAGTATTCCTATGCTTACTGTTTATAGATATCATGTATAAAATATATGCTTATATATATATCATTTGTCAACATTTGTGTTTAGGTTTCATATAACATGATCCCTAAACTCAAGACACTTTCTTTACTAAGGCCTTCAAGTAGGGGTAAGGTCTACCAATATAGGCAACTCTAAACCTCCTTGCATGTTGGATTCCCTTGTATAAGATGGTATTTCTTTAGTACTTGATTAGATACATAAATTTGAAATTTCATTCAATCACTTATAAATAAGTGAGATGAGATCAATGTTCTATTCGATTCGTTTTCACTCCACGCAATTAATTCTTTTCAATGACTCCTACCGCTTATCAAGAGCCTATACTCAACGCTAAAAATAGGGATTTACAAACTTAGTGCAATTCCAGAGCTCCTCACTCAACACTAATGCTAGGATGTACTTGTAGGATACACCTAGTAATACAATGGCCAAGGATCCAATGTTCTAGATATTATGCTCAAAATTAACTTGGAAGGCTCCAAGGCTTATGCCTAACACTTCCAATTTCATCTTTTCATGTGCTTCAGAGATTCATGCTCAACACAAATTTTTTCATAACCCATGTGTTCCAGAGCTTCTTGCTCAACAAAAACATTTAAATACCCATGCACTCCATGCCTTCTCCCTCAACAAAAACATAAAAAATCATGTGCTCCAGAGCTTCTCACTTAACACAAGCATTTAAATACTCATGTGCTTTAGAGCTCCTCACTCAACACAAAAAAATCTCAACAATCATGTGCTTCAGGGTTCACGTCTAACACATAAAATTATACATAGAACATATGTAATTTTATTACACCAAATATATCAAACAAATCATCATGTTCATATGCAGTGGGGTTCTAGACCCAATATACCAAAATAAAACATCAAAGTAACATAATAATCAATGGGGCTTATGCCAATAAGTGTTAGGTCAAAATTCAAGATATTACATTTGTTGTCCTACATATCCATGAATCCACTTGCATAGCGGCTCAATATCTACAACAATAATGGAAACGAAGGACTCCATAGATTCATGCCAACTCCACCTTTATTATTTTTTCCTATGGATCTCCTCTCAACAATTTGTGACAGTGTTGATTTCCTCCAGATCTATAACTAATTTTCTCCAAATATTATTTTTAGTTAAAATTCAATGTAGATAGCCAGTCCCATACCTCTCTTCCCTGAACACTAGTTGTGCCTCTCTTCTAGTAGTTATTTTTTATCAAGAGAAAGAGCCTTTTCTTTACCACAACAACTTTTATTCAGATGAAAACAAGGAAAGCAACTTATCGATCCTCTCTATCCTCTTCCATAATAAAGATTGTAGACATCCCAGGAGACATATTCTTGAGAGAAAAACTAATCTACAAAAGATCATGCTTTAAATTATCTTATTGGTTTACTCCCTTACACAGGCTCCTCCCAACAAGTCGTATACAGAAATATTTATACACATGTAAAATCAATCTACTCTCGCACGCCTATAGACCACACAAAAATTTAGAATTTCACCTAACATTAACTAATCCTAATTATACATACTATTAATGGTCACAACTCTTTCATTATCTTGGGCACTCCAACGAGGGAATGAAGGCCAACTAGGCTCTGATACCAAGATAGAAATTATGAGAGATAAACCATAGCACATAAATTAAACAAAATAATGATTTATATTACTCACCAAACATCAATATACAATACATATATATATTTGGAGTTAAATCCAACTAATTCTAAACATGGATACGAAGGTTTAGAGAATATCTCAACAACTCCTACAAAATCTCAAACCAACTCTAAACTAACTACACTACACTATTGGAAGAATTATATCTTTAACACCCCCCTTTCACATTACAAAACTGACAAACACATCACAAATTACAATCTTTATCTCTTGTATGATTTCATATTCATTGGCATTTGCACCGACTCTGAAACCTTACAATTTACGCTCTTTATCATCCACAACATTTATCTTCTCACTTGACTCATTTAAGCTGAAACCTTTTCTAACCAACAATAAATTAATTGTAGTGACTATCAACATTGTATACTTTACTCTGCCAAAGTAGATAACTCGTTGAGTTTCGAGAAGAAGTAGTCAAGTAAGTAGATTGGTCTATGGAGGTACTTCCATCTCTTGAACACATAAACTCTGATAGTGATCTAGGAGAGCACTCTAGATATTGAATGTATCTAGAATTTAATCATATAAGTGAAATTTTACAAAGTTACAAAACAAATACTTAATAGAATGCATTTTACTACTAATTCCACCCAAATTATCAATTTTATTATTCTTTGCACACTAATATGCACAAGAACTTAAGGAAATAATTGCAACAACATCGTTAGGTATAAGATAGTGCCTTGATATAAACATACAAAGGATATGTAGGTTATTTACCATAGGAAATATTATAAGAATACTAGAAGTGAATCCTCACATTGTTTCCCAATTCATGGTCATTCATACTAACAATATAGAAACTAACATCTATATAGGTTTTCTCCATCTTCGGATAGTTTGAGTCCCTGTGAATTCCTAGGATTCGTACTATTGCATATCCATGAATCCACTCACACAACAGCTCAATATCTACCAAAGTAATGGTAACGACAACTTCCACAAGTTCATGCCAACTCCACCTTTATTGTTTTTTGCTAGGGATCTCCTCTCAACAATTTCTCGCAGTGTCGATTTCCTCCAGATCTAGTAGTGATTTTCTCCAAATTATCTTTTCATACAAAATTCAATGCAAATAGAGAGTCCCCACACTTTTGTGCCCTCAACACTAGATGAACCTTTCTTCTATCCATTGTTTTTTATCAATAGGAAGAGCCTTTTATTTACCACAACAACTTTCCTTGACATTATCAAAGGAAACAAACTTATGGATCCTATCGTCCTTGTCCATAATCAAGATCATAGACATCCCAGGAAGCATTATCTCGAGAAACAAATTAACCTACAAAAGAATAGGATTTAAATTATCTTGTTTTACTCCCTTGCATAGGATCCTCCCAACAACTGGTACATAGAAATATTTGTACACATAAAAAATTAATCTACTCTCACACGCATACATACCACACATAAATTAAAAATTTCACCTATGGTTAACTAATCCTAATTCTACATAGGATTAGCAGTCACAACTCTTTCATGATCCTAGGCACTCCCAATAGGGAATTAAGGCCAACTAGGCTATGATACAAACAAATAAATTATGAGAGATAAGTCATCGAACATAAATTACACAAAATAATGATTTGTATAACTCACCAAACATCAAGCTATAATACATATATATAGTTGGAGTTAGATACAACTATTTCTAAACATGGGGATAATATCTCAATGTCATGTCCCAATATTTCTAGACATAAAGGTGTTGAGCATGCCCAACACATTGGGGGGGTCAAAGATGAATTAATTACTTCACCTAGGGAATTTTGTCCAAATATTATTTTTGAGGCCTATACTTAGTTTATTTTTTATTAATAAAAATTAATTATTGTCAAAATAACATGTGGAATTTAGCTTTCCATGTCAAGCACAATTGGCAAGCTAGCTTGTCAAAGGGAGGATATTAAGAAAGTGGAAACTCTATGACAAAAGTAGTCATAGAGAAAATGGAAAGTTCCCAAAATCTATGACAAAATATGCCATAATAAAAGCAAGAAAGTTTGGGAAAAGGATGGCATAGTTTCCTTTTGGAGACTCAAAAAAGTTGTGATAACAAAAGAAAGAAATTTTTTGAAATGGATGACATAGTTTCATTTTGGAGTCTATGTTTCAAAAGCGAGGAAAAGCATAAACCTGTAAGGGATAAAAGAAACAACTCTTTGAATAAGGAGGGCACAGTTGCTAAGTTAGATGGATGAATTGGATAGGGAAACATATCCACATGGTCCTACATTCCAATTTTCTCAAGGATGGTGCATATGTGGCTAGGGTTAGGGATTCTAGGTGGATGACTTGCTCTCGTAGGTAACCAATTGTATCTACTTGATAAACAGGTCACTCAGAGATCCATTAAATAAAAATTTCAGCTCATTCACAAAGTTTGGATTATGAACTAATTGATTGATCCTATGAGAGCATAGTTTTCTCAGTGATGCACCTCAGAGCTTTGGGAGATGAGCCCCAAACCTTCCTTTCCCCATTCCTTCATTCCCATTCCCCTCTCTTTGTAGGTATGGAGTGAATATTTTTCATCCAGTGAAGTATTATCAGTCATCTTTTTCATCCTCCATCTGAGTCAATTTGATCTCTAGTGAAGCCCAAGCTTCAGCTACGCTCTCATCCTTTCTCATGTCTGATTTTGGGCCTCTTGCACACCATCTTGATTCCTATGATATGATTTTCAGTCTATATTTTATTTCCTATTATGTATAATATTATCAGTAAATTTATTTCAGTTTGAAATCATTCTTTCCAATGCATTGATCAGGTATAATATAGTTCTGTTATGAATTCCAAGCTTACTTACACACCCTAGCTAGATTACTAGTTAAATTTGACTAGTCTAGATGTTCTTTCAATTCAAAGAGTTATATTCAGTAATTTTTTATTATGTAAGTTGATGTATGTCACTAGCATACCCACCTACCCATACATACTTCCATACCATAAATTTGTTCAATTCGTAGAGTTTTTTGGGAACCTCCATTATGCAAGACTTCCCTAGGCCAAAATTGCGTAAAGAACCCCAATTTTTTCCTATACTCTTCAGAACTCTCCAAATATGTTACAAATTGTACAAAACCATATTTTATGTTGTATGAATCCCTTTTAATATCTTTGTGATTTCCCCAAGACATTGTTCAACAAGACTGAATAAATTTCCTTAGTTTCACAGTTGGGTGAACCAGAAGCGTGGGAGTAGGTTTTTGCATAGAGGAATATGAAACATGAATGTTCCCTGATATAAATGTGTTAGAGGAAATTATTTCAAGGTTATGAAACTTATCCTTTATTTCTTCCCTTATCCTACTCCTTTCCTGCAAATTTCCCAATGCAACTCCTTGAATTACCTAGTCTGAATTTTCATTGAGTGTTTGTAAATTTATATCAGAAATTTTATTCAATTTGTAGCATTAGTTAGTGTTCAGGTATGCCTATCAGAATTAAGAACATTATAGTGGTATCAGAGCATAGTTCTCCACCTCTATTGAAGATAATCTCTTAGTGAATACAATTTGTCAAATCACTAAGTCCAGTTGCAGCTATGAGGTTGCTACTAATGATTGAAGAAGGCATTGAGCAGTATGAAGAAGATGATTTTGAGGACACCACATGCAGTAACTGATATATATATTATGTAGGGATGATTTTTAAGACATATTTCCTCCATATTATGATGAATACATTTGTAAATAATATACTAGTGTTCGTGGTCAAGTGTTCAATGGGAAGAACTCTAAGAAATATTCCTAGTGTTTCATGGAATATTGTGCCTTGAAAGAAGAGGTAAGGGAGGTCTTATATTTTCGATATTTCTGTACTTTGAAGATACATAATATTTTTATATATCCCCACTATGTGGAAAACATAAAAAATATTGCACACATGGTTGATGAAGTGTGCAAGAAAGTGGAGACTTGATGGTTTCCACCTAGAGCCAAAAGAGGTGTTAGAAAGGAAGATTCATCAAAGCCATTTTCTTTCCCAAGCATTAGGAGAATGTTTGTGTTTTCTTCTAACAGGGTGTTTAATAGCTATGATATGAGGAACACTCAATATGAATAAGACTCAAGTTACTTAGAATAAGACGAAGAGAATCCATGTGCAGATGAAGACCCAACAATAAACAATCTGGTTGTTGGTAGTGTGGAGAATGAATGCACTTCCAATTTCTTTGTAGGTGATATGAAAATCACTGACAAATATGTGGGATCATCTATGGGTTGAGAGACACATTTTCTATTAGATCCAAAAGGATATTTCAAATCAGAATTACAGTCACCTTTGGATCTCCCTAAAGAAGTAGAAAATAGGACCACGCCGCTTGGGTATGAACCCGAAATTTTAATTGAACAGAAAGCCACCAAAATATTTGTACAGGAAGAGGATAAGGTGAATAACACGGATAATAAAAGTGCTGAATTTTGCAGCATCCATGTACACCTACAACCATCTAATCCATGGAAAGCTAAAAAGTCTTCACATGCATCTGAAGACTGCAAAATGAAGGCTGATTGTGAGGGAGATAAATTCACTCCTAGTTTCCTTGTTGGTGATCACACAATCATTTGAAAGAAGGGTGATAGTGTCAATGGTTATAATATGGTGAAGGAATATTTTGGATCAGATCCAAAATAATAAAATATATAACATTTTAAATAATCAATTGATCTTCCTAAGGAAGTGGAAGACAAGCCCCCACCAACTGGGTATGAACTAGGAAATATAAATGAGAAAAATATGATTCAAAGGGATGCACATAGTTCAAATTTATGTACTCTCTTTTAGAATGATAAGGTTGAAGCCACATTAGACGGAATTATTGACATTAGTAAGACTGTAAATCCCACTTTTGTCATTTAGGAGAGCTATGAACCATCTAGTCTTGCAAGTGGGAAAGTAGAATTAAAGAATCATGAAGAGAAGTGCAAGATACTGCAAGGTATTTGTAGTGAAGGAGAGGGTGAAGTTTCCCATTAGCATAAAGAGAAATATGTTGCATCCATGGAATACATAACTAAAATCATTACTGATGAGGAGTGTGGAAGAAAATAGAAGGGTGTTCGTTCACTTGACCCTACCACCAATGTTGTAGAAGAACAATCTAGAGAGATAAGAAACACTCTGGACATGATTGAAAGAGTGTCAACTAGTGGTTGCTCAAATTTCACCGAGACATATACGAATGGATGTCCCCCTCTATATGTTGGTGACATAGAGATTCCCTTGAAGAAAAGGTTCCAATATCAAATTCCACTTCACTGTTAGTGTTCCATGAAGTTGATACTAGAGAGAGGGAAGAATAAGAGGTTCGTCTACATGAAACTCATTTTCTTGCAAAGTCACTGAAGAAGAGTGAGTGCAGAATGAAAGAGGCCCTGCAAACTCTCCATAGAACCTTTGCATTGATGACAAATATATGTTGGTATTTGTAGGACTAATCTTTCATTGAATACATGGAGAAGTTTCAAAAGGCCATGACAAGCACATAAGGTAATTTGCTGCAGTTTCTTTCTAATAGAGATAGTCTACTTGATCTTGTGGAGTCATTGTATGGAGCATCCTTAAAATATGAAGAAGAGATATGAAATCTCACACAAGAATTATTGACCACCCAATATTCCTTGAATAGCACTCAATGTTCACTCCAAGAGTCCAAGATGGAGATAGATCAATTTCAAGAGAAGTTGCAAAGATCTCACCTACCCTCCTACACACCATTCATCCATATTCACAAATATCTTGGACATATGAAGGAATATCATGAGATGGTGGGTCATGATATGCACTTGGTTTTGTATGTTCTTGAGGACTGTGCATACAAGTTTGAAGAGAACCAAGCACTTGACCTTTTCCAGAGAAAACTCGAGTTGTTTTCTGGAGAGAGTCTCTTTCCATGGAAGAGTCAGATGTGCTCACCTCAGATGGATCAAACATTGAGGAAGAAGAGGCATCCATAATTTTGGTGGATAAGTATTGAAGAGATATAATTCACAGTTCTACCCACACTTCTTTTTGAGCTTGATCAAGCAAGAATGAAAATTGGGAGACTCAAAATTTTCCTTGTTTGTGCAATAGGAAGAGATGGAGTCTTTCCTAGGTGTTCATGATGACTTATTGAATGCACCATTACCCTCCCAATAGACACATGGGAATATATTGTTGTTACTTGATTCCATTCAGCCACATATGGATTGGGTGGAAGATTACATGTGACACATGGAGTCTTCTTGCATAACTGTTTTTGCACATGATCAGTGGAAGGATGATAAGCAAGGAAACTGCCAAAAGAAGTTATTGAAGAAAATATATTTAATAAGTTGGAATTTTCAAAGGAAATATAAACAGTTGGATAGATGCTTGCATCATTTGACCAACAACAAAGAGTTGAGCCATTGGAAGTGTTCGGAATGAACTTTTGGTAGGAGTTCTAGTACTTTATTAGGTTGGATGCTGGGACATTTATTTGTATTTCTTTCTTGCATTCTTGGAGAAAATAGTGATACATCATCTTATTGTGAGCAATTTTAGAATCTATGGTTGTGGGAGGATTCCCATAATTGTCTTGTTACATGGGACTCACACCTATGTCATTGCAGCAACATCATTGTGAGATTCAATGTTGATGTGCATCAAGCACATAAAGAACTTTATGTTGGGTGGGGAAATCTCACATATTTCCAATTTTTCATTGAGAATTTCCTATTTTCAGTGCAATGGTATGATTTCATCATGAATCTCATTTCTTATGATGATAAATTTTCATCGTGGATACTAATGTTTGGATACTTGTAGTTGAGGGAATGTGATCCATGCATATTTTTGTCTGATAAGTTGTGTTGGAAGGAATTCTCACTAAATGCAGTGCAATGCAAGCAATTGGACCCCAAAATTGCTTATTTTGGAGACACTTTACATGTTGGCTTGATGGAGAAAGTAAACATTTTTTTTCACATGAGTTCATGCTCAAGTTCTCCTACATGATGGACAAATTTGTAGCACTTTGGAGTGGTTTTGCTTGAGGAAAAGCATATTTGAGAGGGGAGGATTGTCATCTCCCCATATCTTTGGACATAAAAGTGTTGACCATGCCCAACACCTTGGGGGGCTCAAAGATGCATTAATTACATCACCAAGGGATTTTTGTCCAAACATTATTTATGAGGCCTATACTTAATTAATTTTTATAATTATAAACAAAATATTGTGTGAATAACATGTGTAATTGAGCTTTCCATGTCATGCACAATTTCAAAGCCAACTTACGAAAGGGACAATATTAAGAAAGTGGAAACTCTATGAAAAAAGAAGTCAAAGAGAAAAGGGAAAGTGCCCAAAATCTATGACAAAAGCTGTGAAAATAAAAGAATGAAATTTTTTGCAAAGGAGGGCACAATTTCCTTTTGGTGACTCAGAAAATATGTCAAAACAAAAGCAGGAAAAATTTGGAATAGGAGGGCGGAGTTTCCTTTTGGAGACTCGGTCTCAAAGCAGGGAAAAGCATAAAGCTGTGAGGCATAAAATAAGAAACTCTTTGAATAACGAGGCCGTAGTTGCTAATTCATATGGATGAACTGGATAGGGAAACATCTCCACACAGTTCTACATTCCAATTTTGTCAAGGATGGTGCATATTTGGCTAGGCTTAGGGATTCTAGGTTGATGACATGCTATTCAAGGTCACCAATTTCCTCTGCTTGCTAAAAATGTCCTCCATATATATTTTAAATAAAAATTTGAGCTCATTCACACAGTTTGGTTGATGAATTAATTGATTGATGCTATGCAAGCATAGTTTTCTGAGTGATGCACCTCAGAGCTTTGATAGATGAGCCCGAAACCTTTCTTTCCATGCTCCTTCATTCCCATTCCCCTCTCTTTGCAGGTATGGAGTCCATAATGTTCAGCTAGTGAAGTATTATCATTTATATTTTTCAGACTCCATTTCATTCAATTTGGTGTCCATTGAACCCCAAGCTTCACTTATGCTCTCAGCTTTTCTCATGTCTAAATTTGGGCCTCCTGCCCACCATTTTAAGTCCCATGATATGATGGTCATACAATATTTTATTTACTGATGTGTATCATATTAAAATTACTATTATTTAGCTCTGTTTTTTCAAAATAATTTTTTCCGTTAAGCTACCTATGAATTTTTCCCATGTCTAACCATGATTTATCAGTAAAATGAAGGATTTGAGCATTCTAATCGAGTAATAATTGAGAATTGTTAATGGGAATGAGTTTAGATTTTTTAATATTATATAATAAAAATGTAATAGTTTGTTTCAAATAAATTTATCAGGTCTAATACAGTTCTCTTACTAATTCCAAGCTTACTTACACACTCTAGCTAGATTATTAGTTAAATTTGACAAGTCTAGTTGTTCTTTCAATTCAGAGATATATATTCAGTAATTTTTGATTATGTGAGTTTTTGTGTGTCACTAAAATACCCACATACCCATACATACTTCCATATCATAAATTCTTTGATTCTGTAGAGTGTCTTGGGGGATTCCATTGTGGAGGACTTCCCTAGAACGAAATTGCCTAGAAACCCCCAATTCTTTCATAAACTCTCTAGAAATTTCCATATCAGTTTCAAACTATACAAAACCATATTTTATGATGTTTGAAGTACTGATAAAACTTATTTGCTTTTCCCCAAGGCCCTGTTCGACATGATTGAATAAATGTCCCTAGTTTCACGGTTGGATGACCTAGAAGCGTGGGAGTAGGTTTCCACATAGAGGACTTTGAAACATGAATGGTCCTCGATATAAATTTCTTAGGGGAAATGAATTAACTATTCCAAAAATTATCCTTTATTTCTTCCCTCATCCTGCTGCCTTCTTGCAAATTTCCCAGCACAACTCCTTGAATTACCTAGTCTAAAATTTCATTGAGTGTTTCTAAAGTTATATAAGAAAATTTATTCAATTTGCAGCATTAGTTAGTGTTAAGGCCTTCATATCATACTTCGGAACATTACACTCAACAAATTCTACAAAATTTCAAACCAACTCTAAACTAAGTGTATTGCATTAATTGAAGAATTATATCTCTAACACCCCCCTTTAACATTACAAACCTTACAAAGATGTCACAAATTACAATATTGATCTCTTGTATGATTTGATCTTCATCAGCATTTGCACCCACTCTGTCACCTTACAATTTAGGCTCTTTCTCCTCCACAACTTTGAGCTTTCCACTTGACTCATTTAAACTCAGACCGCTTCTAACCAATAATAAATTAATTGTAGTGATTATCAATATTCTTTACTTTTCTCTCCCAAAGTACAAAGTACATAGCTCGTTGAGTTTGGAAAAGAAGTAGGCAAGTGACTAGACTGATCTATGGAGTTACTTCCATATGTTTAGCACATAGCTTGGAGAATATGACAATAATCTAGTAGAGTACTCTAGATATTGAACATATCCAAAAGTTAATAATACAAGTGACATTTTACAAATTGAGAAAACACATAATTAATACAATGAATCCTGCTTCAAATTCCACACAAATTATCAATGTCGTTATTCTTTGCACACTAATATGCATGAGCACTTAAGTAAATAATTGCAATAACATCGTTAGGCGTGAAATAGAGCCTTGATATAACCATGCATAGGATCTATGGGTTCTTTACAGTAGGAAAATATTCTAACAAGAGTGGAAGTGAATCCTCACATTGTTTGCCAATTCAAAGTCATTCATACAAACAAGATAGAAACTGGTATATATATAGGTTTTATTGATCTTCGCATAGTTTGAGTCCCAATGAATTCCTAGTACTCATTGTCTTGCATATCCACCTTCACAGTGGCTCAAGATATACAATTGTAATGATAACGATGGTTTCCACAGATTCATTCCAATTCCACCTTTACTATTTTTTTTTGTGATCTCCTCTCAGCAATTCCTAGCAGTGTCGATTTCCTCCAGATCTAGTAGTGATTTTTATCCAAATTGTCTTTTCAATCAAAATTCAATGTAGATAGCTATTCCTCACACCTATGTTCCCTCAACACTAGCTCTCTCTCTCTTCTAGTCATTGTTTCTTATCAAGATGAAGATCCTTTTATTTACCGAAATGACTTTCCTTCACATGAACAAAAGGAAAGCAACTTATGGATCCTTTCTATCCTCTTCCATAATCAAGATTGTAGACATCCTAGGAGACCAATTCTTGAGCAAAAAATTAATCTATAGAATATCAGGCTTTAAATTATCTTGTTGGTATACTCCCTTGCACATGCTCTTACCAACAAGTGCTACATAGAGCTCTTTATACACATACAAAATTAATCTACTCTCACAAACATACATACAACACATAAATTAATAATTTCACCTATGCTTAACTAATCCTAAATCTACATAGGATTAGTAAACATATATCTTTCATGGTCATGCAAACTCCCATGAGGGAATTAAGGTTAACTAGGATCTGATACCAACTTAGAAACTATGAGAGATAAGCCATAGAATATACATTACACAAAATAATTATTTTTATTACTCACATCGAGATACCAAAAGTATATATATTTGGATTTTTACCCATCTAATTATAAAAATGGACATGGATATTGTGACAATATATCGACAACTCATATACAATCTCAAACCAACTCTAAACTAAGCACGCTGCATTAATAGAAGTGTTATCTGTAAAATGTTTCAAGGACTAAATATGAGAAAACCCCTTATCGTTGATTCTTTTACTTCCAATGGTATATAAACCCCTCCTTGCATATAATTTTTGTGGGGTTATTATAGAAATGGTGGTTCTTTCCAATTCCAACATGTGGGATCTCAAAATTTGGTACATTTTGTTATCAGTGGAACTAATTCTAATTATTGGGCTTGCATGTTGTATAAGTAGATTCATTGCACTTACGAAGATTTCTATCACTTCCACCACATACAATCGTCAGTTATTGAATAACATGATGAATACAAATGTGAGATGAATCCACTACATTTTCCCATGCTTATCCAAAGCGTGCAAGGATTTCAGGGGTTGAATGAAGAGATCATGGAGGAGTATTTGGAGTCGAGGTTTCAAAATTCCAAGTTTAATGATGAAGAGATATTGGATATAGATTTCCAGGGGGTGAAACCCTAGGAAAAATATGTTGAAGCATTCTTGTATATGCGGATGCAAGTATCATTAGTAAAATTCCCCATTGAATTCTCCACCCCGATTTATCTATGTTTTTCAATGCACTAATTCCCACTTGAATCCCACTTATCTTTCCATCTAGGGACGATCGGTTACCTACGAATACTTAAAGGAGTGTGGCTACTTATGTGGTGTTACACCAAAATTTTGTCGTCTTGATCCATGTGTCAACCCTATGCCTAATCCCCAAATTTCCCTATGCTAAAGTTGATTGATATTGAGGTTGTTTCTACCTTTTTTCCCCAAATTTTTCCTGTGCTAAAGTTGATTGATATCGAGGTTGTTTCTACCTTTTTTCCATCTTTAGGAAGGTCTACGCTCTTTCCCTTCATTCTATAAGCACCCAAATATTTCCGCTTCAACAATTATACTGAACAATAACCAAGATTCTAAAGGTGAAGATTACGAAAAAGACAAACTTACAACAATAAGCATAAACAAAAACAACAAAGAAATTTTATTCAACACATGAAAATAAATTTTGTTTTTCCCCTCATACTCTTCAAGAATAGGATGCACAACTACATTGTTATATAGAAATTACATTGCATATAAAACTAATAAACCTATTCATGGATTAAATTTAGCTGCAAATTTGTGTATATTTTTGCAAATTTATTTTGTTCTTCACATGCATTAACATGTAATGAAGTTTTCAACTAACTATTTATTTAACACATGCAAACTAAAATAGCTAATGACAATGATTATGCAGATAATCAGTTGTCAATTGCACAAAATCAATTATCAACATACTCCTCCTTGATGCTAGGAGGGATTACAATCATATCTCTTAGATTAAAAAACTAGGCCTTTGAAACTTCCTTAGTGAGGATGTATGCTATTTGTTTTGGAGTGTTCATGCATTTCAATTCCACTTGCTTCTTTTGCTCCAAATATCTAATAAAATGATGGTTCATGTAAAAACATTTTGTCGTGCTATGGTGTACTCGATTGTTGGCCAATTTGATGGCACTCATAATGAATTTGTTTCTCTTCAATTTCTTTGTACATGCTGAAGTAATTTCAACATACTTATATTCTGTAAAATATAAACTGGTACTTGATGTATACTTTGGGTAATCCAAACTACCTCGCCAATGAGAGTCCAACCTACTCAAAATTATTATAAGTCTAGTAATGAATGCAAAAATTCAGAATTCCTTTCTCATACCTCAAAATTCTTTTAGCTGAATTCATATGAATTTCTGATGGCTTTGTCATATACCTAGAAACAAGTGAAACTAAATAAGAAATATTAGGTCTTGTGTGGGTTAGAAACATCAAGCTTCCAACAATACTTTTGTAAGTTGTATCATCATCCATTTCAACGCCATCATGTATACACAACACAACTGCATGGCAACGCCATCATGTATGCACAACACAACTGCATGGACAATTGGAGGAGGATTTGGTTTGCAATCAAGCATATAAAATTTGTTAAACATGTCCTTTACATAATTTGTCTCACAAATAAAAATTTTATCTTCACTTTGACGAAATTGCATTCCAAGACAATATTCAAGGGTATTTAAATCTTTCATGTCAAACTCACTCATCATAGAAAATTTGAATTCATCATTCATCTTAGAACTCGTGCCCATATACAACAAATCATCAACATATAAACACCATATAAATTCACAATAAAAATATCATTTTCTTCTTGTTCGAGGTTCACCCTTACTTCTCTTAAATCCATTCTCCAAAAATATCCATAGATTGCACGGAAAAATCATTAGTAGAAGCTTATTCAAAACATGACGATTCAAAATTTCCTTGTTAAAATAAAGAAAAATTTACAATCTCACCCTTTGTATTTTCTTCATGTGCGAGACTTCTTTGCTAAATGTCATTTAAGCTTTTTACTTTCCTTGTAGGACTTAGACATGAATTGGAGAACTAGACACGACGATACTTTGTAGATTCGTAAAATTTGGAACTGAAACATTGGTGGGATGCTCATGATTAATATCAACAATAATATCACCATCGATTTTGATTTCTCATCGTGATCTTCTTTTAATACCATAAAACCACTTCATTAAAAAAATAACATTTCTTCACACAACAATGCTATTAGTGAGAGGATTATACAACCTTCAATCCTTGTCTTGCTCACTATACCTAACATAAATGCATTATTCACCTAACATAAATGCATTATTCACTTTTTAGATCTAACTTTTGTCTCTTTTATTTAGTTACATGAACATAGGCTAAACAACCAAAAAAATAGAAATGATTAATATTAGGATTTCTCTCATACTAGGATTCCTAAGTCATTATGTGAAGTGCACTCATGGGACTTCGACTGAGAAAGTACACTTTTGTTCCATGCGATTTTCACCATTGTACCGTTCTTCCTTCCTGCTACCTGATTTTTTTCACGTGTGTAAACAATGGTGAGCTCTCTTCTAATTCTATTCACATCACAAAAATTCTGAAAGGCTATTGAACAAAATTCCCCTTTAATATTAATCCTTAAACACTTTATTTTATAACCACTTTCAGTTTCCACAAGGGATTTAAAACTCTTGAATGCATCAAATAATTCACCCTTTCTATTAAAAAGAAACCAACACATTCATGAGTAATCATCAATAAAATTAAAATCATAACAATATGATGACTTACCCAAACTCTTTATCTCCATAGAACCACAAATATTAAAATGAACTAGTTGAAGTCCATAATGGGCCCTCCATGCCTTTTCTCTAGGAAATCTCTCTCTTGCGTGTTTTCCTTTAGCACATCCTTCATAAACATCATTTTTCTGCCTTTTTCTCTTCAACCTTACGAAAATCATAAGCTAATTCTTTTGATTTTAGAGGATTCAAGCTATGAAAATTCAAATGCCCATACGTGAGATGTGACAATTAAAGTTCTTCGTCATATGGAGTATTAGCAAGGTTGGTCCTATTTTCTCCAAAATTCAATGAGAACATCCAATTCTTTGACATAGGCATAACTATAACCACCCTATTGCCTTGACTCTTATCATAAATTATGCATTTTCTATCCTCAAACACTACCTTGTAATTACTTTCACATAGTTCTCCAACACTTAATAAGTTATCTTTTAACTATGGAGTGTAATAAGCATCTTTATCACTATTTATACCTTCTTTTGAATGGATTTGCATAGCTCCTTTTGCATAAATATCTAAGGATTTATCATCGCCAAGTTTGATTTTAGATTTAAAACTTTCATCCATTGTAAAAAACACCTTGCAATTTCATGTCATATGGTTAGAACAACCTATATCTACATGTAAAACATCATTAATAATGTTTCGAGTCTTTCCATAAGATAAAAATAAATTATTTAAGGAAGATTCATCATCCTCTTGAGCATAATTAACACTTTTCTTTGCTTTTAATCTGCAATCCTTTTCAAAATGACCATACTTATGACAATGACAACACTAAAAGTTTCTCTAATATCAAATTTTCTTCTACCTCTTCCTCTTCCTCTGAAACCACTTCTTCTTGCTCTATCTCCACTTGAAAAAATTTCATTTTGACCTTTCTCTTGGGTTTGCTTTCTTTTGGAGATAGAGTTGGAATATACAATCTTTCAAGTATGTAGCTTTGTGGAAAATACTTTCTCATCACTTTCTACAAATGAATCTCTCACTCTCTCTTGAGAAGTAATAAGAGATCTTGCTTTCTTCAATGACTATAGCAATATGATTCCATCTTGGTGTTAGAGACGTTAACATTTTTTTAATCACAACTTGCTTATCAATAATTTATCCTAGAGTGGCCAATTTATTGACAAATTCATTAACGTTTTAGTGAACAATGGAGCGGAAAAGAAAACAAGTGCATGTCGAGAGTTTAAAAAACTCTAGGCTGAGAGTTTGAACCAATAACTATGTCATATTTTAAAAAAAATATCATTCAAAATTAAACACTTGGCTGAAATTTTGGAAGATATTTTCTTGGCTCAGAGTTCACATTGAATGAAACCTATGAAAATCTCATACATTTTCTGTAAACCTCCAACTTCAACAAACCCTTGCAAATTTTAAATAGTATATGGCGGAATTGGTACTCCTCAATTCACCTTTGAATCTAGTTTCTAATGGTATAAAAATTGTTTCATTTTATTTTGAATTTCTATCTTTTAATATATTTTCTCTAAATCTTATCCCTTGAGAATTTTATTGTTATGAAAAATCACCTAAAATGAAAATTCAATATCATAACAAAGACAAGGCCAAAAAAATTGAAATCTTCACAAAGATCTTCCTTTGCCTTTCCTCTTCAAAAGTGTAGTTTTGGTATTTTCTATCACAACAACAATAAAGATAAAATTGTCAATAACAGACAATTTTCTAAGCATGTGCTATTTAGGTAGATAGTAAAAAATAGTTCAGAAGTCTAAAGAAACTCAAAACATAGTCCATTGAGAAGTGCAATCTGTGTATATTATGAGAATTTTTTTTTCCCTAAAATGAATAACTATCTCTCAAAAGGCCAAGTAGGTTAGTGGCTAGGCTAAATACCTAAAATTATGCCCTTCTAGTCTCCAAATTTATCCGACTACATGTTTATAATTTAAGAAGAAATATACAATTAGAAAAATAATTCAAATCTTTGAAACATTTGTATTTAATTCAAGGAGTAATTCTTAAAAGAGAACATTTGTATTTAATTCAAGGAGTAATTCTTAAAAGAGATGTAGATTCAAGAAGTAGAATTTAAAATATACAAATATTTTAATGTATACAATTTTATTTTTTTAAATTTACACATCAAAAAATGTTTTAATACTTATAAAATCTATACTCCTTTTAATTATTTGTTTTATTATCTAATTTTTTTTATCACGAACTCTAAAAAAATCTACAAAGCTCAGACCAACCAATTAACCTAATTAACCATAAACTAAGCTCACACCAACCAATTAACCTAATTAAGCTTAAGTGTAAGTTCAACACATTGAAACTTGTGCAGACAAACCAAATGCTCTATTTGCAAAGGCGGAAAGCAAGTCAAAATTTATAATGCACATCATCATAATTGGTTTGGTTGACACAAATGGAGTCTGTGTCTGTGGTAGGAGAAAAGTTTAGAGCCCACCAACCATAAACACTATTTTGTCGGCATTCTATTACCGTAATTTACTGGCTCTTATTGTTGCATGCTTCCGTCATCCTATCCAATCCAAATAGGGAATTGGTGGACTTTCTGATTCTTAAAATCTTTCACTGTCGACTTTTCAAGAACTCTTGAGCTGTAAGTCATTGATACTCGATAATTCTCTAGCTGTATGTCACTCGTCCTCAAAGATATTTCATCATATCGCATTGAATGAAATCAGCAATCAGTTGAAGAATGCAATTTGCAAGGCCAAATTTTTGAATTGACCACAAATTTGGAGCACGCGAGGGGATGTCATTTTCACTTAAATATTCTCCACATAGAATTGAAGTATGATATATACGCGAGTTATGTTTACCAATTTTCTCACATTAATGTCAAGATGAGTTGCAAACCCTAATACTATAGAGCGTGCGTATAGTCATTTGATAATGGAGAGCTCGCCAGAGTCTGAACCTGAAGAGAGAGAGCACCGCCTTTTATGTTCAACGTGCCACGATCCGTTAGACATATTTGGAGTAGAGAAGAAGAGGTGCTCTCTCTCTCTCTTCACGTTCAGCCGCTTCTAGCGATCATATGCACGGTGGCGGATTGCTTACTTAGCTTCTTCTTTCATTTCTCCGCCTGGTAAGCTTCAATCGCTTTACAATTCTTTAGCATTTAGCAATTTTTTTGTTGACTAACTCAGTAGTCCGTGGGGAAGCTGGTGCACACATGCATGCCATTTCAATTTACGAAATGATCGACAACTGCAAGTTATCTGTGTTTAAATCCATTGTCACGCTTTATTATTATGATTATAAGAAAGTGCATTCATCACTAAACTATCTCCTCTTCTTCTGCAATATTTTAAATTAACGCAGGTGGGATCTGCATTTTTTATGTTACACAATTTAATGCACTACTCTCTTGACGTTAAAGTTGTAAACTTGTATAATTCGTTTGGTTATAAATCCTGCTTGGTCGCTTGTAAACATAAGATATTCTATAAGATGCACATGTGTGTATATGAACAGTGTATTTTAATTGATATGTGAATTTGTATATAATTGAACAATGTTTGAATTGCTAGCTTATTTCTTTCAGTTTTTGAAAAAGTTGTGAAAGAGTGACACGAATCCTAACATCTATAATCGATCAATTTGTCCAATTTGGCAAAGATATGGGTTTGAAATTCTTTTACCAAGTAAATATATGTTTAATAATATGGGGTAATCGAAAAATAAAACGTTCGCTTAAGGCATAAATTGACAGGACATTTTAGCAAGTCAACTAGAATTATTGAAAGGGTGCGTGGGCATAAAATGAAAGCCCAAATTTATAAATAAAAATCACAATCAATTTCAAAAACTAATAGGTTGACAACTTTTTCATATTACATGGTAAATAGCAGAAGGCCTAATTAAATATATCACTCTTTTCGCCGTCGATGGGAGTTGAGAGTTAGCTAGAGAATGGTCATTTCATCAGACTCTACAGAATAGCCTGGAGTGTTTCGAAAGTTTATGTGAAGGAGTGTTGATGAGAATTTCAAATAAAGAAATCAAAATGGATCTTAAATCCCTTGTACATAACGCCAATCCGTGATGGGTCTCAATGTTTTGGGCTGCTCATCGTTGTATATTGTTAATTAACTGGTTCACTAAACAATTTTTTAATGAACTGATACAAAATGAAATAATATATAATTTGTCACCTTTTTCAAGCTTTGGAGATTTGGATGATTTGTTTTTTAGGCCCTATTTCATGGGCATGTTTCATTTTGAAGAGGATGTCTCTTCGACGGTCTGGAGACTTTTGCAATTGTCAAAAGATAGTTGCAGTGAAAGTTGAATTATCTAATTGAACTCCATGGTACCGTCACCTTTCATTTCTAACAAATGCTGAGCTAGTCAAGTGTGCATTTTCAAGAATATTTTAGAATGTTCAAAACCCTAACACTAATTAAAAGATCAGTTATGCATAAAACTTAAACCTAACTGTAGAGGACTACTAGCCTACGCTAATAGGCACATGCTACGAGAAAAAGAGATCCCATTCTTTCGATGTTACGCACTACGAAGAAGTAGGAGATCATGTAACCATTCTAATTCTTGATGTTTCTCCTTTGTACAACGACGGGCACACATGCCAAGAGAATGGAGAAAATCACCATAGACAACATTTCTTATGGAAGAATGAAGATGTTATAGAAGCTGGTACAAGACCATTGAATGAGCAAGAAATCCTCGATGATAGGTGCCATGTGGGTACATGATATGTACGTATAATATGGTGGATACATGATATGAATATATTAGGTTATAAAAAACCCAAAATGAATTGTAATGTAATGTACAAGAGAGAAGAGATACCTTGATGCACGAACGACGCCTTGATGCACAAACATCTTTGGGATTGAACATTCTTCATCACCCCAAAAAATAGTTTGGATAGTAGTTATAAGAGGAAATAAGATTCCTAAGTGTTGCTGAAAATATGAGCTGCTAGATGCAAAACTCCTCTAGATGTGGTTTTGCACTCCTCTTTAGGAGCGCAATGGAAGGGTTGTTGTTGCATGGTTTGGATTCAAATTATACACACATTAATAAAGATTAGCTTGCCATGTGGAAGGAAAGATAGACAATTACAGCCATCCACCTTCCCTACACTAAAATGAAAAGATTAGCTTGCCATGTGGAATGAAGGATTGACAATTACAACCATCCACCTTCCATACACTAAAATGAAGAGGCATAAATGAAAAGATAAAAAGCGAGCAATTCGAAGGAGTGGAGAGGTTATTTTCAGCTCTATTTAACCCAGCATCAATTTCTATCTAACAACACAAGGTGAAAATTAATGTGAGGTCAGATTTGTGATTTACAATCATTTTCATTTTTAAGCAATATAAACTTTATTTTTTGTTTTCAAATGAAAATGCTTGATAAATTTCAATAAATAAGTCACATTAGATTGCTAATCTGTTATTTATTTTGGTGCGAGTGTGGTATCTTATTCATGTGTTAATTTTTCTCTTTGATCTTTGATAAACAAAGAGTTAAATCTATCTATCTTGTTGCAATATAAACTTGTAAACCTATAGAAGAGATTTACATTAGAAATTTATGCATTAAATACTATCAAAGTTGGTTCTTTTTCTTAGGATTTGCACCTTGAATTGCTTCTCATGATGGTGATGTCCAATGAGACCAACTTTGGTTTATCCCACCATAAGAAGGATAATGCTTGGTATACTTTAAAACCTTGTTCTTGTGATCAGGAAGCTCTTTCCAAGCACACTATAGTTTTGACAATTTAGGAGATAATAAAGGTTTGCATTATAGCAAATACTATGAAACTCAGATCTAATGTGGGTATACTTTTGGCAAGTTACGAGTTCATAAAGGTTTGCATTGTTGCAAATATTATGAAACTCAAATCTAATGTGGGTGGTGTAAGAAAGTCACTCTAAGAGAAAGTGATTTTCATTCTCATCGCTCATAGACTCACAAAGATGGAGAACCCTATCCATCCATGGAGTCTTAGGAATAGACCAAATAGTGTTTCCCTATGGAGTTTATGAGAGTTTGTTCTAATCTTGACTATATTATTTTTCTTCTGTGAACTACTTACTCCAGCGAGATACTTCTGATCTTTCAAGTTAGGATTAATGACCTAGATGAACTCAAATGAATAGTAGAAGAGTTGGAGAACCAAAAAGATGGAGAGGTTAAGGTAGATTCACATCAAGACTAAGAAATAGAAGAAAAATAAGATGATGAAAAAAGAGATAAGTAGTAATACTAATGATTTCATATACTAGTAATCATATACTAGTAATCAAGGTAGTGCAAGACTCTAAGTTTCTTGTTATGATGGAATTGTGATTGATGATGTACTCATTGATTGGATCCGAGAAATTAAAAGATTCTTCAAGTATGAAAATGTTCACTGTCCAAATTAGTGATACTTTCCACTTTGGAAAAAGACAAAGTGAACAATCAGCTAGAAAATATTAAGACTTAGAAAAAGATAGTCAACAAGATTAAGAAAATATCTGCATGTCGATTATGAGTAGAATTTGTATGGGCAAGTGTAGAACCTTAAACAAAGGGAGACAACTATTCATGAATACATCGAAGGGTACTTTAGATTGTCACTCCGATCGATCATTAAAGAATCAATGTTTTAGAGGGTTGTAAGGTATGTGAATGGATTAAAGAAATTGAATCAAGATAAAAAGAAAATTCACTATCAAGTTTCCTTAAATATAGAGGAAAATATTGATAGGAAGTCATGATAAAAGGGTAGAGAACAAGGTTTTAGAGGCACAGGTAAGACGAGGATTGCTAGAGAAAGTGAAAAGGAAGAAAAATCGGCCAGTAATCAAGGAAATAGAGGTGGAAATGGCATTTCAAGAGATAGAGGGATTCTAAAGAGGAAAGGAAAAGTAAGTACTTACTTGTTACGGTTGTGCAGTAGAGGGGCACAAGAAATCTAAATCTTCGAAAAGACATAACTCAAGAATAAGAGGTGAAGCATGAACACAAGTCGCACAAGGAGATGAGGCTTTAGTTTGTAGAGAAATGTAATTGTGCTTCAACAACAGCACAAGGATAACTTAATAATTTGGATCGTGTTGCTCAAGCGTGTTGTAACTTAGTTATAGATGGTGGAAGTAGAAAAAATTTGGTGTCCACTAAAGTTATGGAGACAATAAAACTTAAAAGGTTGGTCGACCCAAATCCTTATTGAGCCCCATGGTAAAAAAGAGTGAGTCCTGTGACTGTGACTGAACAATGTTTGTTAAACTTTTAGATTGGGAGTCTTTAGGAACAATTGTTCTGTGATGTGGTGGAGATGGATGCATGCCACATACCCCTAGGAGCAAAGTTTATCATGATGAAAGAGAAAATACATGAGAATTTAAGAAAAAATGATAGTGGTATAAATTCACACCAATGCTAAAAAATATAGTGGAAGGAACAAAGAATTGGGGAGAGACAAGCACTATTAGTAGCAAGATAATGCTTTGTTGATCCAAGGATATTTTGCAGGAAGAAAGGAGGGTAAAATTATGTTTTACTTTGATCCCAAAAGACGTAAAAAAAAAGTGAAATCAAACCGCATGCCTGCAGAAATTAAATGCTTATTAGACGAATTTAAGGAGATTGTTATTGATAACTTACAAAAGGGGTTCCCTCCCATGAGAGTTCTCTCGCATCAAATTGACTTGATTCTTATATCAAGATTTCCCATCAAGGAACCTCATAGGATAATTCGAGTAGAAAGTGAAGAGATTAATAGATAACTACAACATCTACTTCATAGAGGAATGATTCAAGAAAGTTTGATCTCATGTGCAGTGCCATGAGTGTTGACGCCAAAGAAAATAGGAGAATGGTGAATGTGTATGGATTCAAGAGCCACTAATAAGATTAGGGTTAATTACCGGTTTCCTTTATCGAGGATGGATGATAGTATGGACTATTTAAGTGGGGATGCATACTTCACAAACGGAAATTTGAAAAGTGGCTATCAACAAATCAAAATTAGACAAGGTAATGAGTAGAATATTGTTTTTAAAATGAAAGGTAGATTGTTTGAATGGTGGATCATGCAATTAACTAATACCTTTAGCACATTCATGAGGCTTATGAACAAAGTCTTGAGCACATTTATGAGATGTATGAACAAAGTATTGAAACTATTTTTGGGAAGGTTTGTTGTTAGTGTATTTGGATGACTTATTTTTTTTCTAATCATAACAAATAAGAACACTTATCATGGAAGGAAGGTGTTGTAGGGATTGGAGGATGACAAGTTATTTATCAATTTGAAAAAGTAATGTAGACACAATTAGTGTACTTAGGGTTTTTGATTTCCAAGGAGGAATTGAAGATGGACCCTAAAAAGGGGAAGACTATTTTGGTTTGGACAACTGGCCTTAGTCTACTTTTGAGGTGATAAGTTTTCATGGATTTGTAAGTTTTTACAGAAAATTCATTAGAAGCTTTAGTGGTATTAATGCACACCTTATTGAGTGCATGAAGAAGGGATATTTCGAATGGACTACAACAACAATGAACAAATTTGCAGATCAAAGAAACCATTTTTGGAAATTCCAAACTTTGAAAGAGTATGTCAAGTGGATTGTGATGCAAGCTTGACAACAATCAGGGAAGTTAAGTCAAGAAGTAAGACCGATAGCATTCTTCAATGAAAATCTGATTGAGGCTAAGAAAAATAATTTTGTGTAGAGTTTCATACTATGATGTAGGATTTGAAGAAGTGGATACACTATCTACCTCCTAAGGAATTTGTCATGTTCCCTGATCACTAGGGGCTGCAATACACTAATAGTCAAGTTAAATCATAGACACTTTAAATGGGTTGAATTTATGCAAAGTTATTGGTTTGTATTGAAATATAGGTCTAGCAAGTCAAATAAAGTCTAGATGCTTGGCTTATGCCAACGATGTCTCTTAACACTTTTTCCATAGAAGTTGTGAAATTAGAAAATATGAAAGATTTATAAGAGGAAGATACAAATTTTAGAGAAGCTTATAGAAATTGGAAAACACCATGGAGTGTGAATAGAACAATTTTTTTCGATTATCATATCCATGTTGGATTTTTGTTCAAAAACCAACAAATATACATACCTCAATTTTCCATGAGATTGAATCTTATTAAAGATCTACATGGTCGAGGCTTGAGGCTTGGGTAGACATTTTGGTATGATAAGGGAAAAGGTAGTTTTGGAATAGTAGAAAAAAGATATAGAGTAAAGAAAATTGTTGAATGCTTCAAATTTTTCCAACTAGCTAAAGGTAAGAATCAAAATACGAGTTGGTACCCAAAAAGCCTTGGGAATACATGAGCATGGATTTTGTCTTGCCTAGGTCTAAGACACAAAGAAGGCATGATTCTTTGATGGTTGTAATAGACTCATTTTAAGATATAGCCCATTACATAACATGTAAAAAGACAAATGTTAATACTGAAGTGATTGTCCAATTGTATAAAGAAGTTGTAAATCTCCATGGGTCTTCTATAAGTATCAACTTAGATATACGAAATTACTTGGTCACTTTTCCACTACACTATAGAAGAAAATGGGGTCTAAATTAGTGTATAATTTATCCTATCACCCATAAAAGGATGGGAAAAATAAAGTAGTGAACACAAGTATTGGGAATTTATTAAGAGGCATGAGTGAAGAAAATCTTACCTAGTGGGATATGGTTTTGGTACAAATTGAATTTGCCTATAATGCTTTAGTGAACATATAATCTAATAAAAAATATTTCAAATTTTTTATGGAATATCAGCAATAGAATTGTAGACTTGCGAAAGTTACCAAATTTAGGAGGGAAAGAGAATGTTGAGGAAAGTGATTTTTTTATAGAGCATACATGATTTATGCATGAGCAAGTCAAACAAAGGTTGCAGCAAAGTAATGCCAAATATAAAAGAAAGGATGGTATGAAAAGGAGAACTAATTTTTTTTGAATAAGGTGAGTTGGTAATGGCACATTTGAAAAATGAAATATTTTTGTATGAGTATTTAAAAAAAAATTGCAAAATTTTAAAATAAAACCTGAAAATGCATATAAGCTAAATTTTCCAGAAAACTTGGATATCTCCGTAATATTCAATGTTGTTGATTTATATGAATTCAAAAGGAGGAAACTACTAGGAAGCTACCAATCAAACATGTTGAAGAAATGGAATAAATCGTCCCCATGGGAGTTGGTAAGAAGACCCATGAAGGGAATATTTGGAATTTTTCGAAGCAGGAACTAACCCACCTATGATTTTCTTCAACCTCGAAAGAAATCATCGCATGAGCTAGAAGCTCATATTTCCTAGTGTCTGATGTAGGAGCATCCTTTGGATTGAGTAATTAGCATCAATATAAATATTTTAGTTTGGATTATTAGTATCTGTAGGAGGAAAGAAGCTGCTAAATAATTGTTGCTGAAAATATAAGCTGCTATACACGATCTGCAACTGGGAGTTGTGGTGTTATAGAATTCCCGTTCCGCAGTACTGCATAGTTGGGTTGTGAAACACGTGTTGCTGTGGTTTTTCACTGTTGCATAATCATGTTGTGGAACACCTGTAGTTGTGCTTTCACATTGCTGCATAGCCGGTTTACAGAACACCTGCAGGTGCGCATCTGCAGCATTGCTGCATAGTGGGGATACATATTACACAGACATGGAAAAAGATCATCTTGGCAAGTGGAATGAAATATGGGAGAAATTTGAAGGAGTGGAGAGGTTCTTTTCAACGCTATTTAATCCAACATTTTATTTTTTTTTGTTTATCGTGGTAATTTGGATCCAATAGAAGAGGAAGTAAATTGATTTAGATTGCTACAGAAGGCTACATTTACGATTTGCAATAATTTTATGTTATAAGCAAGCAACAAAATCTTTATTTTCGATTTTCAAATAAAAAACCCTCATAAATTTAGACAAAACATGTATTTCATTGACACACTGTAATTTATTTTGATCTAACCCTCATAACTTAAGTGTGTATTTCCGTCTTTGGTATTTAATTAAACAAATGGTTAAAGTTGTGTATGTGATGATCAGTGTCGATATGTAAACCTGCAGAAGAGATTTACATTATAAACTTTTGCATCATACCTAGCTAGCTTTTCCTCATGAATTAGACAAAGTATCTTTTGTTCGGGATCGATCTTTTGGTTTCATGCATCTGTATATTGCAAGGGGATCTTACATACTATTTCACCTTGGAGATAAGTGTTTTTTTCCTTTATGATGTTTCTAGTGTTTCTTTATGTGGTGATGTATTGTGAACTGGATCATGTTCATGGTTGGATTATAATTGGGTTTGAGGACATTATAAATACGGTCTGTCATGTATTGTTGTTATTGATAGATCTTACATTGTTTGTGGTTGAATATTTTATGGTGTCAATGCTTTATGGTTCAATTTATGCACGTTGATTTAGTTAAAATTATAAGAAAGTATTTAAAAGAGAAATGCATAGTCTTTATTTTTAGCTAGATTTTCTCGATAGTGATATATCTTGTATTTATTTATGTGGATTATGTATTACTTTTCCCTAGTTTGTGTGGAATTGTGTGGAATTGAATTTTATCAACTTAGATGATTAACATTTGTATTAACTAATTTGTAGAACTTAACAAAATAGTTAGGATTCTAAATTTTTCATCAAAATCATCGAGGCTGAACTTATTTTGAATATAATACTATTTATGTGTATAGATAATAGCACTAAAATTGCTATTGTAGAAAGTAATTAAGAGCTTATTTTGTTTACAGAAAGGTATTAGGAAATAAAACACACATATGTAAATGGAAATTTTATTGTCTATTATTTGATGTTTAAGTGGTATTAGTTAATATGATTACTATAATAATAATAAGTAATAATATGGTTGATATACTTGTAATGATAACATATTTTAAGGGTGAAACGAATAGTAATACTATTGGTTTATATCAACCATATTTATAATTAATATGGTTACACTAGTTGAAGGTGGATTTGGGGAAAATGATTAGTAAATTAAAAAAAAATATTCTATCTAAATTATTAGTGTTAAAAGAAGCAATATACTTATTTTCAAATAGAATATATAAATAAATAAAATAAAAACTAATAAAATAATAATAACCATTTTTAAATAATAATAATAATAATAATAATAATAATAATAACAACAACAACAACAACACCACTTAGCTGGTCACAAAGTCCTTTCCTTCGAAAAAAATGAAATAAAAATTTGGAAGAAAATTGAAAGCTCTTTTAAAAACATATATTGTATTTTGTGAATCGTCTTAGATAACCAACTCTACATAAACATTATCTTCTAATTTTTAAACACATCTTTTAAAAACTAAAATGATTGTCAAGTGTGAAAAATTGTGCAACATTATTTGTGTAATATCCCAAGTTTGTACCCCTTTTTAATGAAGTGTTGGAGGACTTAGATACATTTGATTTGATGTTGAGGTGCAAACTTTGGAACATCAAGTATAAATAAACTTAAATACATTTGACTTGATGTTTAGTTGGGAAATCTAGAGCATTGAGTATAAGTAAACTTAAATACATTTGACTTCATGTTCACTTGGGAACTCTAGAGTATCAAGAATAAGTAAACTTAAATAAGTTTGCATTAATGTTGAGTTGGGAACTCTCGAGCTTAAGGGTATCTATATTGAGATATATTTGATTTGATACTAATTTGGAAACTCTAGAACATCAAATCTCTAATGATGTGAATATCTATATCCTTTCATCCACTTAATGTTTCTAACTTCTTTGGGAACAACAAGTTATTAAGAGGTGCAATCATACAAGAAGGGGAAATGAATCCCTAATAATACATAAAAGTGTTAAAGAAGAAATATAATAATCTAAGAGAAAATAGATATTGTGGTATTAAATATAAAAAGAAATGGAGAGAATTGAAATGAAAACCTAAATATTTCTTAAGAATAAAAGACAATAAAATTTAAGACAAAGAGATGAAAAGGAAAGACACTTATTCTATCAAAAAGAAAACAACCTAATTTACTCAATATGAGATATCTCCTAAAAATGAAAGTTGCTCATAGAGAACATTACAAGTTTTAATGGCTCCTAGTTGCTCGAGGGTTTAGTTTCATTTAGTTGAGTGCTCATTGACTATGAAAAAAATATGGTCTATCGAGGAATGATTATGTTGGGGTTGTAATTTTATAAGGAAATTCATAGAGATAGTAAAAATCCTTCTGACCTCTCTCTCTCTCTATATAAACCCAAGTCTTTCATCTTTTAATGTGCTTGGTTCAAATCTAGTGTGATTTGTTGAATTGAAGTTGCAAAACGATTCTATGGCTCGAAGGAACGTGGAAGATCTGTCATAAGTTGGATGCATTAAAGTGATATTTTTTCTTATATCTATTCTAGTTTTCTCATAAAAATAAATTTTATATATGTTCTTTTATTATCACATTTAACTCAAATGATTAATGTTTAAAAAGTAACAATTTCATTATCAACATTTAAAATCTATTATGAGTTCATATTTATTATGTGGTTATCTTTCAATTACAATATGTTTATAGATGTTAGAGCTTGTAAAGTCATTTTATTATGAGTTAAATAGAGCTAGTTTTTGTTTTTATTGTATTTTAGATATGAGAACTTGTTTTCTTTGTTTTATGGTAAGCTAAGTGACTTCATAAATACTTTATCATTTTAGGAAAGAATTCGTTATATTCTAGATGGGAATAAGGAGGGTTTCTATTAATAATATATGGATTTATTTTTATTCATTTACTATATTTTTTGAATATATATATCGAATTCATTTATTATTATTTTTTTATTATAATTTATAATATCTTTGTTTTACTTTTTTATTCTTAATGTGTATGTATTTTTTATTATGATAGTTATGTATAATAGATTTATTATTATGCTTCTATAAATAAAAACTAAGTATGTATTGATAACCTTAACTTCATCATTTATAAACATAATTGTTATTTAAAAAATTATCAAACTATTAACTATTTTAAGGATATTGCACATATATGAATGAGAAACAAAATGTACCACATGAGATATATAAAAATATGTAATCTCTCTAAAATCCATAAAAAAAAAGTTGTAGGGCTAATATTATAGCTAGGATTTTAAAGGACATCTTTTCTTTATTGCGGAATTAAAACTTTGATAAAGAACTAAGCCTAAGTTATGTTGCTGCTGTTCTTTTGTTAATGTTTTCTTTTATGTTATGTTTATCTAGTTCTTATTTGTTTAAATGAAGATGATGACTTAGCTATGTATGTAAAGGGGAGGAGTGGAAGAATTTTTCCCTAATGACTCAGTGGGAAAGGTAAGGACTCCTACTCTACTCCTTTGAGGGGCTTACTTAGTTCATTGCAAACTAATTCACAATCCTACTTTTGTGCAGGTTATTCAGACGGTGACCTCTATCTATGACCATGGAAAGTAAAAACATTCTACATCACGACAACTACACTATACTATCCTATTCAATGTTGGTGAAAAGAGGACTAGAGTCCAAAGCACAATCTCTGCCTAAGTCCTACGTTTATGCAGAATTGAAAGTGTATGGTTATATCTTTATGGTCATCATTATTATTATGTTGAAGTTTTTGAAACCTTATCCACCTTGATTGTTTATATTAATTAATTTGTAAATCTTATGGTGAAATGCCTAGGGTTTAAGGCATTATCCATTTACAATGAAAAACCTTTTAAAATGTACCTTAGAAAACTATGGGGTATACATAAATGGTTTATGGCATATGAAATATGCCATAAAACTTTGGTTTAACATTGCATTGGAGGGTTCTATTATGGGTTTAACATTGGGATGGTGGTCAACGCAAATTCATCATGAGCTTGACCATAGCTCCATGGTTTTTGATTTCATGGGTAGTGGAGGACATGTTGGAGCTTTAATTTCTCCTAGGAAAATGTGGGAAAAAAGACTCAAATGTTGGATTTGGCCGTTATGCAATTCATTTGGTTTTCTCTCTAGTTTTTTGAGTGGTTTTGAGCTCTTGCGAGAAATGTTGCAAGGTGCAACAACCTTCCCTCTCACATGGAAGGTATTCTCTTGATGTGGTCTGCAACAATGTAATGGTTTTGTTTACTTTTGTTGAGGTTTGGCATACTTCTCATGGTTTCTGTGTTATTTGGTTTGCAAGTTGCATGGGTGGCTCAAATGTAGCTTGATGGGGCCACTTGAGGTGGCTTGCGCACCCTCTAAGCAATAAGACTTGCAACAAATGCAAAGGACCTTACCTCTGCATGTTTATTTGATAGAGACTTGAGCTCTGGTTTTGGAGTCATAGTGATGGGTAGTTTTGTTTATTGGGTTGATAGTCATTTTAGGTTATTTTGATGGTTTGGGCATCAAAGGGATGTATGTGTATGTAGTCTTTTTCATGTAAACTCATATGTAAATATTTGGGGAAAAATATTGATTGTCCAGACAATGGTCTGGCTTTGTGTATAAGACTTCGTCATTAGCATTGTTTTGTAAAGTGTTGGGTTTAAGGTTTTAAATGGAAAATTCTACGTTTTAACTTTCATTCACGCATATTATTGGCTTCACAGTGCCATTTCTTGCAATGGCACGATGGATATCGTGAGTATGTTTATTTCACCTATTATGCATTACATTCATTGTTGTATAAATTAATATTTCTCGTGGATGGGGATTCACCTTACGGCCATGAGCTTTGAATCTAGGCTCAGCCCTTAGGTGAATACACAGCTTGCAAATATGGTTTTTATGTTTATTAAAAGATATGACTGTGTATTTTGTTTATGTGAGCATATGTGAGATTTGTTTAACTATTGGTTTATATTGAGACTCTTATGGGTAGCTTGAAAGGAAAAACCATTATTGTGTATGTTACAACATTTATATTTTTGTGTTTATCAATGGTTCCCATAGGAATTGATCCTAGGATTTTAAACAATTTAGTTTTGTGGTTAATTTTTATGCCTACAGGATTCGATCCTGGGTTATTTTATGAGATATGTTGGCGATCCTTGTTGTAACCACTCATATCACTAGGTTACCAATGATACACATAAAAAATCATATAATCATAATAGCGACAAGAAATAAGAATAGTGGGTAGAAAACAACCTATATTACTCAATAACACATGTGGGTTCATACATCAAACCGAACCAAGTTTTTATATGGCTCAACAACCTATTTATACATTTACAAAACAATTATGGTAACTACCTGTCGGTTCACTCGACCAACATGATCGATGAGTCCGATGAGGCCAACCTAATCTACAATTAGTCAGCTAACCGACTAGCTCCTCCAACATCTTCCCTAGGAACAAACCTTTATTTGTCCCGAATAAATAGGGTAGGTAACAAAATTTACTGTCTTAAGTAGTTCCTACAATTGCTTTGTTCATGTACTGTGATGTCAAATAGATGGTCATTTCTGTACGCAAATTTCTACAATGGCTTATGTTGTTACTGCTAGATGATGCTGAAATTATATCCAATTGTGGAGTGCTTTCTGAATATCAATGGTCAAGGTTACGAGGCTTGACAAGGTCAACATCTTCTCCTTTATCGATAAGTCTGTAATATTATCCATGTCGGGGCCCAAAAATTGTGCTTTTTCCTCTACCGTGTCGAGTAAACTTTTCATGTGTGGACAAATCTTGTCAAGTGTGTCAAGACTAGGGATTGCCTAATCTATCCATTGATGCACTTGTTTTTCTAATTTTTCTAACTTTACTAATTGCAATACTATATGATCTTGTATTGTATCTTCCATTGCTACTATTTGATCTTGGACTATATTTTCCATTACTTCTCGAATTCCTTGTTGGTTATGCAATTTCTTTATGTGCTCACGAGTCTGTTAATACGTATACCAATTTCTTAATACTTCCTCTGTAGTAGTAGACTCTTCAAAATGTCCTTGTAGTACTTTGTGAGCTTCCAAAAATGTTGTATACTACTATCTCAATAGAACACAAGTATTGTCTTCTTGTTCATCTTAATTTGTTTGTAATTGTGCATGGAGGCTAGATATGACACTTTCGAACAACTAGTAAGTTATTTCTAGTGGTTTTCCAGTATCGGTTTCTACTGCTCCTAGTATGATTTTTGGTACCAAGTTCCTGCATTTTGTGAGAAATTCTAGTTGCTTTGATTTGAGTTTCTCAATTTGTTCCTGTTTTCTCTCTTTTCTTATATTTGCTTCTTTATTAGGGGCTTCCAATAATTGGTCCAATTCTTTGTCCCTAATTTTTCATGTTGCTACTGCAGTAGTCGATCCTAGCTGATGTAGATGGATAGATGATGGTATCTATTAAAGTCCTGATTATGTCTGCTGATGTTGATCTTTTCCTTTTTTATTATGCTTGTTTTCTTTTCTTTTCCTTTGAGATTGGTCTCTATGGTGTGAATCCAATGCTCCTATCGATAGTGGTTCTACTTGTTGTTGTTCTAGTTGTTTCTCTAGTGGTTGCTCTGTTTGTTGTTCTACTGAGCTTCCTAGAAATTCAAGCTTTATCGTCTCTTTTCTGGGCAGGGAGTTAGTTGATTGTTGGGTAATTTTTGGTGGTGTGGAAGGTGGAATTGAATTTGAAGGTGGTATAGGTGAAGGTGGGCATTCTGAAATGAATCAGATGTTTGGGATGGTATCTTTTGGAATAGGGTCCTCGACTACTCGTGGTGAGTTGACAGGTTCATTATGTTCGAAAGACCCAAGGAGGTCGAGAATTTCTTGGTCTTTTGCTAATAGGTCATCTTGTTCATTTGAAACATGTTCATCTTCTATGGCTTCTTCCTCACCTTTATTAATCAAGAGTAAGGGGTTTTTAGCAGATGGTATGCAAGATGAAATTTAAGGTGCGATAATTTGAGAAGTCTTGTAAGGATTTCTTTGGAAGGTGGATTAATAAATATCACAATTCTCAGTTTTCATGTTTGGTCAGGGTGATGGGTGATTGCAAGAGGTTGGTACGAGGAGCATGGCTCCAAAACTGGTTTTGAGGTATTTATTTGTTGAGCATTGAGGAAGATGTTGGGAATTCCATTGATAAATTCCTGTAGGTCAACATCTTTATTGAATTTTTCCTTAAGTTTTTCAGGTAATATTGATCTTTAAGGGTTGGATGAAGAAACATAGTTTAGGTTTGGTATTATTTGTTGAGCTATTTGGGTTGGGGATGGACATGGTGGAGTGGAAGTTAAATCAATAGAGTCAAATTCAGGAGGGATGATGACTCTTACCTTTTTGGATTGTGCTATCTTTTCTTCTTCTTCTATGAATTGTTTGAACTGCTTTTCGACGGATACCTTGTTCTTAGTGGCATCCACCAAAATATCAGCAGCTCTAGAAAGTAGCTCATCCTCATCATCTAATTCCTCTTGAAGAATGGATCTACTCTTTCCCTTCCCTTTTTTCGGACTATGTCCCTTTTTTCATGATTTAGATATATCTAAAGCTAGTTGTTGGAGATTCTGCTTCGACATAGCATACTCTAGTTTTTCGGGCTGTGTTTCTTCATCTGATTGTCCACCCTCCTCCTCCTATTTTTTTGTCGATACGAGGGCTTGTTGTGTCGGCGATACTATTACTATTTGAATATTTTTTACCTCTCTCCTGGGGTGTCTTCCAGAGTGAAAGTGATTATATGAAGGTGTAGTTCATAATCTTCCTCTTTCTCCTATACAGATAGAGGCTTTACAATCTATTGGTCAGTATTCTTTGCAATCGATGGTATAGACATTTTGGTATTAGACTGTTGGGAAACCTATCCAAAGATGTCCTCAGATAATGGGTAGTAATCAAGGGGCTTATATTTAGCTGCAGCTCCCTACATGTACCAGACTGCATTATTGTCTAACTCCAACTTGATGTGTATTGTCGATTGCAGACTTATTTGGATGTTTTGGGGCACCCTCCATCTGGTCGTTTTGATCTTTAGATCTTGGAACCAGTTGTATTAGAACACTTTACCTGCATCATGTTTCTGTGAATTCCCAACCATTGAGAATAGATTGAAGTGCCACATATGGAATCTTTTCAGTTCAAGGAACTATGGGTCTCTGACAGGACACATGTGGTACATTGCAATCCATATAATCAATGATGGGAATTTTAATGCGATTCCTTCTTGCTGACATTTTGTTCAGATTGTCTTAACAAGTTCATCTACATATTTTTCCCAATAGTAGGTTTTCGCTTTGTCTTCTATAGTGTCAACATCTTCCAACATATCAATCTTTAAGTCACACCCACGTCATGTAATGGTTAGTCATGTAGAAATGATTTTTGTGACTATCTTGCGTGTTGTGGCCTTGATTTGGATGATTACCAAACCTTTAGAGTTCTTTCTGGTCGGTGTACCTGTTAATTTTTCAACCAACCCAGGATTTGAACCGACAGGAATAGGCTCGGATTTGTTAGATAACCCTGTGAGTTTGTAAATAACCTCATCAGATATCTCAACAGTTTTATCAAAGTAGAAATTCCCATTGTGATATCGACTAATGATGAGTTTTGTAATGATATCTTTTGTACCCTCGAAGCTTGCTATGAGTGGAGCATTCATATAGCTCATAATAGTACTAGTGTTTATCTTATGAGCCTCTAGTGTCAGTTTCCTGTCTATATACACCCATTTCTTAATTTATTCTCATAGTCTTTCCATTTGAGGAAATTTGGGGTCTAAAATGGGCCTTATAAGAAAACACACCAACAATAAGTTCTTGTAAGTTGGAATTCAAGAACCAATAGGATTCCAATATAATAAGTCAACCATAATGGTTGAATTGACATATTTGTCATAAAAAAACTACTTTTTTTTGTTCGTATTTTCGACATATCTCCCTGTGTTTTTACTCAAATTTCAATTGGGAGAGATCATTGGATGCATACTTTGATTCTACATCCAACGAGGACCCATATTGCATACTTTTGACCGATCCGGCTACCCAAAAAACAAGAAATACCTGAAAAATGTGATGATGATGTCATCATCACATTTTTTCAAGTATTTATTGTTTTTGGGGTAGCGGGGTCCGTCAAAAGTATGCACTGTGGCTACTTGCTGTATGCAAAATCAAATTACGCATCCAACGAGCTCTCCCGATCGAAATTTGATTCAAAACATAGGGAGATATGTCGAAAATATGAACACAAAAAGTAGTTTTTTCTTTTTTCCTCCAAAATTAATAAATATTATTTTACTATTTTCCTTAGGAGGCCCATTTTAGACCTCAAAGTTCCTCTAATTCCAGGAATTTTCCTGAACTTTTTCCTTACTGATGTTTTCCAATCTTTGTACTAATAGAGTTATGGTAGTTTCTAGTTCTTTTTCCTTGTTGGTTGTAGATCTCGTCTTATTTGGTTCCATCTTGTTGGTGATTTTTTCTAGTTCTTGAACATGTATCCTAATATCAGGAGTTTGATAGCTTTGTTTCTCAACCTCTTCCTAAAACGATATGAAGTCTTCATTTGATGTAGTATTTATAGGTGGCGGAAGCGGCGAGCTGGTCGATGGAGGTATTAATGGTTGATTCGACTGATAAGGATGATCTCAAAAAGTTCCTTAAATGCACACTAGTTTTGGCACTCCTTATGTCAGTCTTCATGATGATTTTATTGGACTGTTTCTTCATGCTTTCATTGATATCCATCATCGTTGTGAGGGTGTTAATGGGATGGGAGGTATTCACTGTGTTGATGGTGAATTTTTGATTGCTACTTCTTTCCAATGGTACATTGCTACTTCCTCTCTGAGAATAAGTCCCTGTCATTTTGATTTTGCTGGATTTCTTGTTTTATGTTTTTATGTTTTTATAGATTTTTCATTTTTTTTTAATAGTTATGAAACCGTTCTTTTTTATTATTTAGAATTTTCAGTTTTGATACCGCTTTAGTCGAACACCATTGATTGGTTTCCAAAATACTTTTCCTTGTAGAGTTCTTAGTCAAACTAATCCATTGGAATTGATTTCTTCAACTATGTAAGGTCCCATCCACTCTGTGTGTAATTTTCTCGGCTTACCTTTTACCCGATTGCTATATGGCAGCGCAAGATCTCCAACCTACAAGTTCTTGTTTTTGATGTTTTGTTCATGCCATGATTTTTGTTGCTTCTTTTGAATTTCTTGGTGTTGGATAGCAATTAGTCGGTGTTCTTCTAGCTTAGCTAGTTGTATTAGTGTCTCCTTCTTAGATTCTTCGACATTAATGTCTAATATGTCGACGATTACTTGTGTTTGTTGTCAAAAGTGTAGGGGAACGACTGATTCTTGGCCATAGACTAGTCAAAATGGTGTTTGGTCTCTAGGTTTCTTATATGTTGTTCTATATGCCCATAAAACAATTGGAATTTTCTCATCCCAGTCGTATTTTTTAGTGTTGCAAATTTTTGTTAAGCCCCTTGTTAAGGTTTTGTTAAATTCTTCTATTGCATGGTTAGATTGAGGATGATAAGCGATGTTTCTTTTGTGGTCGATTTTGAACTGATCTATTAAGGTTGCAATGGTTTTGTTGATAAAATGAGATCCTTGGTCATTTATTAGAGTTAATGGAAAACCAAATCTAGTAAGTGTATTTTTAGTATATGAATTTAGCAGCTACTTCACCAGAACACATTTCAACAGGTTCCGCCTCTGCCCATTTAGCAACATACTTGACTACTATTATGATGTAGTTTGCACTTGTCCTTATAGCAGGAACTAGGAATGGTCCTATAAATTTGATAACCCAAATTTTGAACATTAAACTTGGATTTACCGATATTAATGGCATCTTAGTGCCAGGTAAATGTCAACCTAAACATTGACAATGATCACATTTACTAACAAACTTTCGATAGTATTTGTATAATGTCGGTCCAGCATAGTCTCGACTATTGGATCTTTTTAGTAGTCATACCCGACTAAACATTTCCCCCAACTAGGCCATAGTGTGCTTCATGAATTATGTTTTCTCTTTCATTCTCCAAAACACATCGACGAAGTACTTCATCCAAGCCCATTTTATACATGAACCCATTAATTATACTAAAAGGTGTGGCCTTCATTCATAAGATTGGCTTCTTTTTTCTACTCATTCCCTTAGGTGCTTGTCCATTATCTAAGAATTCGGATATCTCTTCTAGTTCGTCCAGCACATTTTCTATTCAAAATAGATGTGCATCTGGGAGATCGTCTTCAACACCTTTTAGTTCATTCCTTGTCTTGATTCTCGACAAGTGGTCAGGTCTGACGTTTAGCCTTCCTGGTCAAACTATAACTTAAAATTGAAATTATTGGAATAACAACAACCAACGACAGATTCTTCCATGATGTAAAGGATTGTTTACTAGATATTTCAAGGCTTTATGATTAGTGTAAAATATAAAGGGGTTAGCTAGTAGATAATGTTGATATTTTTGGAGTGCAAAGACCATTCCTAATGCTTCCCTTTCTCTTGTGGAATAATTTTGTTCTTCTTTATTTAATTTTCTTCTTCTATACATGATTGGTTAATCCATCCCATCGTCACTTGGTTGTGTTAAGATTGTTCCTATTGATATGCCTGATGCGTCAATGTGTACATGAAATTTGACTGACCAATTTGGAAACCTGAGAATATGTGCTTCGACTAATTTTCTCTTTAGCGTGTCGAAGGATGCATCACATTCTTCAGTCCATTCAAACTCCTGATCCTCTTTCAATAGTTCTTTTAAGGGGTATGCCATATTTGATTAATGATGAATGAGTTTTCTGTAATAGCCCGTATGCCCTAATAATGCTCTGACTTGTGTTTGATCCATTGGAGGTTTCAAGTCAAGGATTATTTTTATTTTTTCAAAGTCAACTTTGATGCCTTCTTTGCATACAATATGTCCTAGTAGAATTCCTATAGGGGTCAAAAAGATGGATTTCTTTATGTTGAGCAATAGTTGGATTTATCGGCAGCTTTCTAGTATTAGTTTTAACCATTTGCAATGATATTTCAACATGGAGTAAACCGTCCAATCAGCAAAGTATACAACCATTGTTTTATATATGTATTCCTGAAATGCTTTGACCATTGTTCTTGAAAATATGGCTAGTGCACTCTTAAGATTGAATGGCATAACTCTACAACTGAATGAACCGTATTCATAGATGAGTGTTGTCTTCTTCTGATCCTCCTTAGCAATTGGCACTTGATTGTATCATGAAAATCCATCTGTAAGTGAGTAGCACTCATGTCCTGTGACTTCATTTAGGATTTCATCTAGAAACGGAGTTGGAAATGGATATGTTAAAGTGACTTTATTCAACTCCCAAAAATATACATAGATTCTCAATTTTGGCAGGTCATTCTTTTTTGGTTGAATGGCCAACATTCTTTCCCATTCCGACTGGTCAATTGGGTAGATGATTCCACCTGTTAACATATTGTCGATCTCTTTTTTCACTATTTCCTTATATTTGTGAGCCAGTTTGTAAGGTATTTTATTTGCAGGTCTTGCATCAGGTTTGATATAAATCTTCATTTCACCCATTTCTTGTACTAACCCTTTAATATATTCATAGTATTGGGAAAAGAGATATTGAAACTCTTTCAGTAGATTAACTATTTATGTTGTTTGTTCTTCGCTCCATTAGTCACCTATTTTTGCCATTTTTCATCTGTTGTCATTAGATATGTTGACTTTTTTGGTTGTAACCTTTGTGTCCATCGATTATGGTTCCTTGCTTTCATTGATTTGTTGAATTCCCTCCTTGAATTATGAAAATGATTCTGGGAAGTCTGCTGCTGTTATCCGGTCAGTATCTTATTTGTCGATCGATTCGAATCTAAATATAGTTCTAATTTGTTTTATTGTTTCTGGATGATCAGATTTCTACTGGAATCTTTTTCCATGTGTGTGCTCATTTTCTTGTCAAAGTCTTATCGACTATGTTGTTTTATTAAACCAAATATTATTACATGATGTTTTCAGCGAGCTATGATTTTGTGTTGATAGTATGATGAACCATCATTTGTATGGATGTTTTTATTTCTTTTGTTGCTTTGACCAGTTTTTCATCTTTTTGTATGAATTTAAAGTCCTTGGTAAATTTTTCTTTGAGTTTGTTCCATATGAACATTTTGCCTCATGCTTCTTCCATCTTATACCACTTATTTGGTAAATCGTCTAATGTGGATGGAAATTGGTGCATCCGTATACGTTCATCTTTGTAACCAAGTCTTTTCCATTCTCTTTCACATATACTTATGTTCTTTTCACAATGTTGTCCTTGTGTAAATATTGGTATTTGTTCCTATTTAGTTGGCTTCTTCCCTCTGAATCTTTTGACAAATTATGTTGAAGCCGTTTTCCACATTTGTAGTCTTGATTGATGGGTATCCCACCATCGAGAAGCTTGACCTAAAAACATTTCAACCAGGATTTGGAGTCGGTCGTCCTCACCTATGGTTTTTGAAACTTGTTCTCTATGGAGGACTAGTGTCTCTTTCTTTATATTGGAGAGACTGTTTATTTTCTGTTTTTATTGGGTCTAAAGAAGGGTATTCCCTAATTTTCCTTTCAAATATCTTTGGTATGATGGAAACAAAGAAACATTGACATGTCAGTTTTTTCAAGATAGACTAAATAGTCCAACATCCTCCTACTTGAGTTTCATAGTTTTCCATCTCCCAAACATATAATTTCGCATATGAATTATAGCCGACTGAGTCTTGGTTCCCTAAATGAAGTTCTCCATAAATATTTGGCTCGCTGTAATATTCATCGTTCTAGATTTGATAAAGTTTTCAGACATCGACCTCTTCATCTATGGGTTCTGTCCATGGTTCACCTTGTGAATGATGAATAGGGAAAGTTACTTTCTTCCCATTTCCTTTAATATTTATCCTTTCTTTATCTGATGAAAATGACGCCTTTATCTTCCAATCCCATGGCTGTACCAGCAAGGTTGGGGAGGATTTGGATCCTTCCTTAGGGTCTATGATTTCAAATTCAACTTTTGTAGTAATGTCTTTTATGGCCCTGTCAACATTTCTCCATACCCCAATAGGTTCAATATGTCCTTGCTCTGCTAACTTTAGATATATGCCTTATTCGTTAAGTCGAGGTCTACCCAATTGTTCCCAGTATCTCGTGTCATAATATTCACTTGAGATCCAAAATCAAGAACAACTTGTCAAATATGATATCCTTCTATTTCTAAGTTGACAAGTGGGTCAACATCACTCTTATCTTTTTTATTTATGCTGCATATATTCTTAGTTTGTTTATCCATATCGGGTTTGTTCTTAATATTGTATAACAGATCAATAAATTGTGCTACTAATTTATCATTATGTATTAAGTTAAGAAGTTCTCGAGATATATTCTCTCGACTATCATCAATTACTTCTTGTCGAGTCAATTCTTGAAACATATTTGATGCATCATTACATAATTTATTTTGCTTTATGGGATTAGGGTAATCATTTTTTCTTTTGATTTTACTTATTCTTGGATTATCATTGCCAGTTTTTGTTCCTTGTCTAGTGACTATTTGTAAATTCTTTATACAAATTACATCACACTAATAAACACATGACAAGACATTAACATTTTTCTTTTTATTGATTTTGTTGAGCATGGTGGGAAAATACTCTAAAGAGTGATCACCAACACCAGAACTGGTACAAAATTTTATGTCGGTCCGGTCTTTGTATGGACAGTTTGTGTATTAGTTACCTTTGTTGTATCCTGTGAAGAACTGAATTGATTTTCGTGGTATTTTGTCTCTACTTTTGAAGAATCGACCTCAACCTTCATATCCCCCATGAAGATTATTATCTTACCGGAGCTTGTATCTCCTACCTTCATATATTTGGTTGCTTTTCTCATTATGTTTGTTATTATTATTGTTTTATATATTAGCATTTGTTTGATAAACCGCATGATAATTCTCTCAGTTTTTCAGGTTCAAGTGACAATCAACTATCGCATGACTCTTAACTTTGCAAATTGCACACCAGGAATATTTTTCATATTTAATGTTGAATGGAGAATCTTTTGTTGCTTGTAGCCCATGTTCCTGTTAGATGTCGCAAAAACATTTTGTTTGAAGAAAGCTTACATATTTTCAGCTGATATGTTGTCGACAATTATCTTTAGTATGCCTGATTGTCGAGAATTTGGTACACTAGATGTCTTGTCCTTTAAGGTTAAGTTCCCTTAATTATTTTTTCATTATTTCTAATTGTTCTTCAATATGGTTTTCCACATGGTTCAATGGATAGTATTCATTGATCTTGACTTGCAACACCTTTGTGAGTGCATATTCGTATCTGTTGAATGTGTCCACACTAATATGCCTCCACATTTTCTCTAAGATCCCTACAAGAAACCATTGGATTAATAATTGTTCATCGATGTTATAATCCAACTATATAAGTAGGTCCTTCATCCTTTTATCATTTTCATGGACAGTCTATATAGTCTTATGGACTATTTTTTTTAACTTTTTCACCACCAGGTGCTTTGCATCTAGGGTTTTGAAGAATGAAATAAATTGTTTCTTAATTTATCCCTTGGCTACATTAGGAATTTTCTCAGTGTATTTTATGTACCGAGTCAATGCATGCTTTCACAAATCACAATCGAACTACACCATCTTTCTATCTTCATTTATTACTGCGTTTTCTTCCCATCTTGATTAGCAAATGAACCAGTTTCATCTAGGATCCTCATCACCCTCATAGAGGGGGATGTGTGTAGCTCCATGCCCCATTTCGTCCACGTCAATGCCTCCTTCTGGAGGTGGTGGTGGAGTTGATGGGGGTGGTGGGATACTCTATGTAACTCTGTGTTGGTCATGGTTGTTTTTGATGGAAATATCGTTCCCTTTGGAAGTTTTCTTTGTCGGTTCGTCCTCGACAAGTTGTCATTCTAGTTTGAATTCTTTTGTCGATATCTAAGAAAATTGCTATAACTCAGATATTCTTCCTTGTGAATCCAATTGCTCGGTGTTATCTAAAGCTATTTTTAGCTGAGGGTGCTCCTTCATGTCCTGGGTAGAGTAGGTGGATACTTTGGTTATATGGGTACAATATTAATGTAACCTAGTTTCCTTCCTTAGGATTATGAATTACCAGATGGTAGACATCATTTCCTTCATCGTTTAGTCAGCTCCATACACTGAACTCACCAGATCGTAGCCTTAGGTCCTATTCGATAATAGCCTTCTGTAATGTCCTAAGTCTGGTGTGTAGACCTGAACACTTTAATTCTGTAATTTTAATTGGTTCATAGAGAGCCTTCTCGTATTGGGAAAAACAAGGGTTTCTTCTAGGAAATTTTGCAGAGGACAAGAGTGATCAGTGGGAAGAAAAAAAAGAGATTTCAGACATGGAATTTCCTCTCCCCTAACAAATTTATATCTGGTGCCATTTAGGGTTTAGACTTTGCACCATGAAAACCTACTACCACATTTCTGGGCAGCCAAACTGTGAAACTAAGGACAGTAGTTCAGTCTGTTTCAACTAGAGGCTTTAACAAACTTACAGAGGTGTTTTATAGCCTTAATGTAACATAAAAAATAATTTAGACATTTTTCTGAGGTTTTATAAATTTTAAGGTGCTTTGGGTGAATTTGGAGATTTCTGGCAATTTTGGTCAAGAGAAACCATGTGCAGAGGAGGATCCAAAAGTGTGGTATGAACTGGACAAAAAGGGGTTCTGGAGATTTATATGGGAAGGAAGGCCTATTACTAACCCATAGGAACTAACAGAACTCAGTTTTATTTTACAGAACTTATTTTACATTAGTTTTAGTAAAATAGTTATTTTCCAATGCAAATCTAGACTAGTTTGACTTAAAATGAGTAAATCTCAGCCATTTCGATTCAGATTGGAATAAAAATTGTAGAGAGTGTTTATGATATCATATTACATCCAATAAACTTAAAATTACTATTATCAATTAACTATAACACTCTCTTCAACATTGTGCATCATTACAATGTATTGTATTGACATAATACAAGGAAGGGCATGGAGGTTTGAACCATTAGATATTGAAAACTATTGAACATGTTAATGAAATATTATGTATAGTAATAGATGGATGTAGGCTTCTAACAAGTCCTAAATCAAATCAGAGAGGTTGCTCCATAGCTCCAATGTAACCTGCAATGAGAAGGGGAGAAGAGGGGAAGAGGAGAGAGGGAATGAGAACCTTGGGGCACATCTCTCAAGAGACTGAGGAAAAACACTCAGAAAGGAATCCTTAGCTTCATAAACATCAACATAATAAACATCCAAACTAATAAATGGAGCTCCAATTGTCTTTAAATAAACCTCAGTGACTTGTTGAGCAAGTCAATCACTTGTTAAGTAAGTTACCACTTGCTAAACCCTAATCCTAGCCACAAATTAGACCTCCTTGAGTAAATTGGCATGTGTAATACAATAAAAATGTTTCTCTTTCATCCACCTTCATCCAATTTCGAAACTTTGCTTTCCTTGACCCATAGTTGCTATTTTCCCTTATTACATCTTTTCTTGGCTTTCATATATTTATGACTGAACTCCAAAAAGGAAACCACACCCTCCTTTGTCAATTGTTGCCTCTTTTGTATTCGATTTATTTTGTCATATATTTTGGCACTTTCCCTTTTCTTGTCTAGTTGATTGTGTCATACAGTTTCTAATTTTCCCTTGGCAAGTTGGCTTGCCCAAGTGGCCCTCCTGTTAATGGAAACCTATTTTTCACCTAATTAATTCCATAATAATATTTAATGACAATTAATATACCAAGTACATGCCTCCTAAGTGAAATTTAAATAAAATATCCTAGGTTAATTTATTTAATGCATATTTTGACCCCCTTGGTTCTAGGCAAGGTCAACACTTCTGGCGATCAAAATGTGGGGATATGATAGTACTCCCCTCCCAAGTCTGCTTGTCCTCATGCAGAAGCACCATAGAGTGCTGAAAATTTGTCCACCATGTTTCTGCTGCGCCACTCTAATCATAGTCATCTCCCTTATACCACTTCCTTTAGAAAATTTCTAACCCAGTAAAGGTAGTTGGGTATAATTCCCAGATCCCGCTACCTCCTCTATAAGGACCCAAATTTTGCAGCCACCTTTTGAACTATGTCATTCCTAAGAATGCTAGGATCCCATGGTTTTATCTGCCTCCTTCCACCCATCAGTATAAACAACAAAATTTTAAATTTGTATAGGATGAAAATGAGGTTATGAAAATCATACCACCATACTGGAATCTCATCTCTCCCCATGCCAAACTGAATTTTTTTAAAACTCTCCCACTAGACACGGATTTCCTTAATGTAGGACCAAATCATCTTGAGCCTCTCTAAAGTATGAAAATCCATGTGCAAGCTAGCACTGGAACTCACGTCACTATTGTTATGAATACACAGGAGGTTATCCCATGCCCCTCCATGTATACTAAAAGCATCATATAGCAGCCATACATTCTCATGCCATTGCTCATACAATTTCTTTGATGTGTCCAATGTCTCTCCATTGATGCAAGGAAGATGTTTACCCTCTAGTGCACACATATCAATTATATGTCTAGCCACCAAATCAATGGACATACAAACTTTCATGCTAAATGATTCAGGTGGGAATAATTCAGCTACTACTAATTCACTTGTCAAACCACATGGTTTGACCATCAATACCTCAACCAAAAAGGTGGAAGTATCATGCTCCTCTTGTGGCATCAACAAAAAAAATCCATTCACCCAATTTTCATCCCCACATGATGTGGCTGAAATAGAAGTGTGGGGTGAATAATTGTGAGCCAAACACATACAATTCTCGTCAATCAAGATAATGGATCCACAAATTCCTCCATTAGTTTTTTGAGTGAGAGTGTGATCATGTACCTCCTCCAAAATTGTACGACGTTTTCCTAGAGGCAACTCATAATCTCTTAGGAACCATGCAAGTGCTTGATCTTCATATTGCTTGACCTCAAACTCCTCAAGCACATGCAAATTAGAATGCACCTAATGTGCATGTGTATGGTGGGTATATAATAGCTGCAAAATAAGTCTATGTTGCTGTTCACATGTCAAGACAATGTCAGTCACAACAAAAAAATTATTGCAGAAATAAATAAAAAATTCCTCCCAAGGTCTTCATTCCAAATATGTCTCTATGGAACTCAACAGGTGCTCCCCTCTTCATCCAATGGCTCAACTCTCTGCCATTGATC
>LPNX011137414.1:138052-223143 GCA_001517045.1 Pseudotsuga menziesii
AAGTATGTGAAGATATAATTCCTTCTTGTCAAAAGTGGCTGCACACACATGCATTTTCTGCTCCTTGTAAATCATAGAAAAATCAGCAATATTAAAAACAATTTTCTTGCAACAAGACATAAAACTTTTTTCTTCCATATTTTCCTCTTCAGTGATTCCTCTATCCAACCATCCAGTGGATGAATTAGAGGTATTTATTTCTGATTTATATTATCTATAATTATCCATATCTTCTACAATAGGATCTATCTCCCATGGGGACAAATCATGATCCCCCTATTGTGCATGTGACACAAACCATAAAAATTTCTTCACCCATTGTTCATTCCCCATTGGTGTTTCTAAATATAGGACATGTGGGAATGAACTATGAACCTTATCTGCATTTTTGTAACCTTCAGTAATAAGACTTATGGATGAAACTTTTTCATTATTGGCTGGCCCAAACTGGGTGCTCTCATCCCACTCTTCTATGGGAGAGTGACTGTCTTCAAGTAACAACTCAAGTTTCCTTGGAAAGAAATCAAGTGCTTGGTTCTCATAAAACTGTTCTGCACACTCTTTAAGCACATACCAAATAGAATTCTCCTCATGGTCCACCCAATCATGAGGTTCCTCCGTTGATTTTTTCATGCCATTTACCCAAAAGGGATGACTCTCGGGAAATATTGAAGATTTAGTCAATTCTTTCCACTCTTGTTGGAATTGTTCTATCTTCATTTGTGATTCTAAGAGGGCACTTTGAGTGTATCTCAAAGAATCTTGGGTGGCCAACAAATCACCTTTGAGATTGTAGTTCTCTTCTTCATATATGCAAATACTTTCTTCATCATGCAGTGATTCTTCCTGCAATAACTCAACAAGCTCAAACATGTCATTTTTATCTGAAAACAATTGTGAGAAATTACCTTTTATTGTGGACAGTGCTTTCTAGATATTCTCCATGGCTTCAAAGGAATATTGGTCTTCCATTGAGGCAGCTTCCCAACACATCTTTGATACTGAAGCATGAATGCCATGGAGAATTTTCAGGGCCTCTTGGATCTTTTGTTCATCCATCTTCAATGACCCTGCAAGAATATGAGGTTCTTGTAGATGTTCCTCCTCTTCATTTTCCATCACCGGATCAATTTTATGCAGTGCACTTGAGGTTTTGAAATCTGATCCATATGTTGTTGCTGAAATATATTCATATTTTAAGTCCTCAACAACATAACTTGGGCTGCAACTTAAGTGCTCATTCATCCTTGGTGCACCAGAAAGATATTCTCTCAAAGTTTCATCCTTCATACTACATTCATTTTTGACACCAGAATTATGAACCTCATCGCTAGGGGGCTCAACCATTCTGACCTCTTCACTAGAAATGATTTCCATTCAGACTTACACAATGACACATAAAAATCAGAATTTACTAAATTGCTATGTGTGATGTTCTCCTCCTTATGTGGTGGAATTATGATGGCTTGTTCACCCACCCATTTCTCTGCTTTACTCCCTATTGAGATGTGCTCAATTTGTGCTTCCTTATGAGGCTCAAGGGGTGACTATAAATCTGAATCATGTTTATCTTTTGGATCAGATCCAAAATATCTCTCACCATCATCAATCTTCTGCATCTCTTCTACACTTATCTTGAAATTAGACACAAAGAAATTTGGATTCATCTCACCTTCCACATTACCAACAACTAGATGGTGGACTATTGGATCTTTAGTTGTGCATGGATCTTCTTCATCTCCTTCTGGTGGAGGATTTGGTGATTCATCATCCTCATGAATGCTGCAAATACACTGATATCTCTTTCAGGAAAACCCAAATAATTTCTCAAAGAAACCATGTATAGATGGATCTAATGAATCTTCACTTTTGGTCCTCTTTTCTTCCCCTTTACTTTGAGAAGCGGAACAACTTATTTCCTTTCTTGATGTATTATTGGTATTCAAAGAACCTACATGTGTTAATGTTTTTGAAAACATAGACTCTCCATCTTTATTTCCTTCATGGTGAGAGACACTACTACTCCCTTCTCCGTGTTTTCTTTCCAACTGCTTGGCAAGGAATTCTCTATACTCTTGATCTGACTGGATGATGCTTTAAGATAAATATTTCAGCCCTTTCAATGTTCTTTGCATCAAAATTCTTAAATCTTCTCTATCATCCAATTTTGAATGCTCTCCTTCCTCATACAACTCAAAGTATAAATCTTCCATGAGTGGAGCTAATTCCATAACTGCAACTTGAAGATATTGCGAAGCTACTTTTCCATTAAAGTTACTTTCCACAGGATGAGCCAAGGAAAGTGCTTTGATACCACTGTAATGTCCTAAGTTTGGTGTGCAGACATGAACACTTTAATTCTATAATTTTACTTAAACAATTCTGAAATTTTAATTGGTTCACATAGAGCCTTCTCGGATTGGGAAAAACAAGGGTTTCTTCGGGGAAATTTTGCAGAGGAAAAGAGTGATCAATGGGAATAAAACAAAGAGATTTCCGAAATGGAATTTCCTCTCCCTTAACACATTTAGATCTGGTTCCATTTCGGCTTCAGAGTCTGCACCGCATAAACCTACTACCACATTTCTTAGCAGCCAAACCGTGAAACTAAGGACAACAAGTCGGTCTGTTTCAACGAGAGGCTTCGTCAAACTTGCAGAGGTTTTTTCCAACCTTAATGTAACATAAAAAAAATATTTAGACAGTTTTTTGATGTTCTGGAAATTTTAAGGTGCATTGGGTGAATTTGGGGATTTTTGGCAATTTTGGTCAAGAGAAACCCTACGTAGAGGAGGATCCAAAAGGGTGGTATGAACCAAAAAAAAAATAGGGATTTGTAGATCTATATGGGAATCAAGGCCTATTACTAACCAACAAGAACTGATAGATCTGAGTTTGAGTTTACAGAACTTATTTTACATCAGTTTTAGTAAAACTAGTTATTTTCCAATGCAAATCTAGACTAGGTTGACTTAAAATGAGTAAATCTCAGCCATTTCGATTCAGATTGGAATACAAATTGCAGAGAATGTTTATGATATCATATTAAATCTAATAAAATCATAATTAATATCATCAATTAACTATAACACTCTCTTCAACATTGTGCATCAAGAATGTATTTTATTGAAATAATACAAGGAAGGGCATGGAGGTTTGAACCATTAGATATGGAAAACTATTGGACCTATTAATTAAATATTATGTATAGTAATGTATGGTTGTATGCTTCTAACAAGTATTGAATCAAATCAAAGAGGCTTCTCCATATCTCCAATGTAACCTGCAATGAGAAGGGGGGAAGAGGAGAAGGGGAGAGAGGGAATGCGAACCTTGGGGCGTATCTCCCAAGAGCCTGAGGTACAAAACTCAGCAAGGAAGCCTTATATTCATAAAAATCAACATAATAAACATCCAAACTGAGAAATGGAGCTCCAATTATCTTTAAATAAACCTGGGTGACTTGTTGAGCAAGTCAATCACTTGTTAAGCAAGTTACCACTTGCTAAACCCTAACCCTAGCCACAAATTCATCCTCCTTGAGTAAATTAGCATGTGCAAGACATTAAAGATGTTCTGGTTTCATCCACGTTCATCCAATTTTTAAACTTTGCTTTCCTTGACCCATAGTTGTTATTTTTCCTTATTACAACTTTTTTTGGCTTTCCTATTTTTATGACTGAACTCCAAAAAGGAAACTGCACCCTCCTTTGTCACTTGTTGCCTCTTTTTTATTTGACTTCTTTTCTCATATATTTTGGCACTTTCCCTTTTCCTATCTGGTTGATTGTGTCATACATTTTCTAATTTTCCCTTGGTAAGTTGGCTTGATCAAGTGGCCCTCCTGTTAATGGCAACTTATTTTCCACCTAATTAATTGGATGATAATATTTAATCACAATTAATATACCAAGTACATTCCTCCTAAGTGACATTTAAATAAAATATCCTAGGTTAATTTATTTAATGCATCTTTTGACCCCCTTGGTGCTAGGCAAGGTCAACACTTCTGGCAATCAAAATGTAGGGATATGACACCTTCACTCAGAAACTTGGGTTCAAATTTAAAGGAGATAGAGGTCTTACATCTAGGGGTATCTCAAGATGGAGAGATTCACGTTGTTGTATCTACAAATATTCCTCCATTTGTGACACTTCTTCATCTACGCCCTCTTTTTTTTGGTCATGACCTGACTTTAGCATATTTTCTTTGCGTGTTGTCACCCTGGTGGCCATTCCTCTATGGAGCATGATGGCCTACTCTCTAAGTTTCTCCCTTCTCTTCTGACTCTTATCTCTCTCTATTTTCTGTAAATGCCGAATGATTTTGTGAGTCATTTCGTGAATTATTTCTTTATTCACCTGGATATTCATTGCTGGTGGTGGCTTCCACAGTCGAGTAGAATCCTTCTACTCTACCGAGACACATGACCACATACCCCCCCGTAGCCTACCCAATGCTTTAGTAATCCCAAGTGGTTCTGTTTATTTTCTCAAGAAGTATTCCCACTCCATTTCTGCAATAAAATTCTCCCACACCTTCTACTTTTCCACCAGTTAGTATTTGAGGGTGGTTCGATTAATGATGGACGAGGCTCAACAATACCTCCTTCTCCCTTGTTGATCAGGAACATAAACAAAAGATTCTGTAGTGAGAAGAGAAACTAATAAGTGAAATTTTTATAGAACCTCTATTAGATACTTTAAACAAAGACCCTTGCTTCCACAGTGTGTTCTTCACAAAAAATGTCTGCGATTTTCTCAAACCACTTTGACAGATTTGTGTGTCCATTTCTTGTCAAACTCTGGAGTAACTATTTCTCTTTAGTGTCTACCATATTTTTCATCTAGTAACTTGTTCAGAGACTGAGGTGCATATTGTACAAACTTCTCATGTGTCTCGGTGAAGAAGTTCTCCAAGCGTAATTCTGCAAAGTAGTTCACGATTTTATGCTCCCAACAATCCTTAATCTCTTGTTATGAGATCATCTTCTCATGGTCATTTCATCTGTATATGTACTACCGAAAATGGAACCAACGTTGTAATCACTCAGATCACTAGGTTACCAATGATACACATAAAGAATCATATAATCATAACAGAGACAAGAGACAAGAATAGTGGGTAGAATGCAACTTATATTACACAATAACACATGTGGATCATACATCAAACCGAACCAAGTTCATAGCTGCCTCAACAGCTTATTTATATATTTACAAAATAGTTATGGTAACTACCTATCAGTTCACTCAACCGACACGACCGATGAGGCCGACCTAATCTACAATTAGTCAGCTAACTAATCTAGTTGACTAATGGATTAGCTCCTCTAACAATTCTCGATGTGACTTGGTTTTCTAATAAATTGGTTTGTATAAATGGTGAGTTTGGTCGTTGTGTATAGTTTAAGGTAGTTTAGATATATTTGCAATACAAATTTTCTTGCGGCCAAACCTTAATAGGTTTCGATGGTTGGGCTTTGTGTAAAATATTTTGTAATGGAATTCATATGATGTTTGTCATGTAACCAATCCTGTAGAGGATTTGATGGTCGGGATGGGTTTATTACACCTTATAATCATTAAGGTTTAGCATAGATTTAATACTTAGTTTTGAATGTTGTGAACAATGTTTATGATATGTTGTTTATATTTGATTTATTATGGGAATGAAAACTTTTGTGCTGGCAATATGATATCTTCTAGCATGGAAATATAAGTTTAGAGTTTAGATTTTAATGGTGTGAGAGATTCGATCTACACTTTAATTTATTTATTTTGGTTGATAGTTTATTTAATTATTTTAAAATGATTTGAACATAGTTTGAAGTTCTACAACTCATAGATTTGACCTCTGATCTATAGGTTCATAATTTTTTTATAACTAGTTCAACTAAATGTTTTAGATGCAATGTTTAGTATACTATTTCTGTTTTAAAAGATAATATGGTTTATTTTTTCTATCTTTATGAAAGTTCTGTTTATCTTTTTCATCTAAGTTTAAACAATATACAGAAAACTAGTTATCACAAATAATCTAGAGTTAAGTCTAAGATGAAATCTGTAGATATTTAAACAAATACAGAGAAGGCCAAATTTAAGATATGCCTAAAGGACCATAAAAATAATAATACTGAAAGAATGTAAACTATATTTTCCTAGGGTTTATAGGAAAGTAAGTCATACTTTGAGGTTATCTAATAAAAAGGAAAACCTCGGTGAGAAAAAAATATTATACAGATATTTCATTCAATATTATAAACCATTCTTATAAAAAATAGCTGTATCAACGATAAGGAAAAATAAAAACCACATATGTGCAATTTGAAGCTATTTTAATGGCTAGAACCCTGCACACTCAAGCATGCATCGTTAACAAGAACATAGACAATTCTGACCTCAAAGATGTTAACCAAATAACTTGGGAACTACGACGTTCCACCCAACCATGGCCCGAAACTATTCCTCGTTTAAATCTGGATCCCCCCGAGATCATTCCAACATGCAAGTAATATAGACCTCCTAAAGATAAGGATTCACCTATCTGGGAAAATAGGTTCTGTACCAGATTTCTTTTCCCTTTTTGGAAAAATGCCTACAAGAACTCTTAGGATACTAATGATCAGATAGCATAGAATGTGTGATATCCCCAAGCCTTTCTTTGGCTTGGGTCTTTATAGACAAATAGGAAAAGGGACAATTAATTTTAAGTTAGATCAAGAATCATTTGATTTCTTGAAATAATATTTTAATTAATTTCCGTGAATTTAATATTTATTTTTCTTAACTTAGGAACTCTTTGACTAGTTCCTATTTTGACTCTTTTTACGTACTAAGATATTTAATTAATTATTTTAGTAAATAATAATACATAGATCCTTCAATTCTTATTTATAGTTACTGTTATTATTACATATGCTTACTGTCATGTTCCCTCAAATTGACCATTAGAAGTGTTGACCATGCTAAGTTCCTAGGAGCTCAAGTTGTTATTAATTATTCCTCCTAGGATAAAATATTTACTTATAATTGTTATAAGGCATGTATTTAAATTTATTTAAGAAATTTTATTTATTATGCACAATAATGGTGTGGAATTAAGGCTTCCATGTCAGGAGGGTGCATTGGGGAAAGCTAGTAACCTTTCCTTGGTAAAAATAAGAAAGTCCATGACAAAAGCAAGAAAGAGAATAAAGGGAAGTTTCCTAAAAGTAGAAAAAGCAAATAGAGGTAAAAGCATGAAAGTATTTCAAATGGCACGGCACAGTTTCCTCTTATGGAGCTCAAAAAATCTGTAAGAGAAAAGCAGGAAAGTTTTTTTAAGGAAAGAAAGAGTTTCCTTATGACCCAGGAAAATAAAAAAGATGTCATAACTCAAAAGATGCAGCTTTTGATTAAGGGAGGGTGCAGTTTCTAATTGTGAAGGATGATTTGGAATTGGAAACAATTCCACATGGTCCTACTTGCGTAATTTCCTAAAGCAGGCACTTTTGTGGCTAGGGTTAGGTTACCCATGGGGTTGACTTGCTCTCACATGTCACCATTGGCCTCAAATTACTAAGCAAGTCATCCATAATTCTATAAAAGATAAATTCAAACCAATTGATTCAGTTTGGTTGTTGATTTTATTGCTGAATGCTTATTTATGTGAGCATTAATTCTGAGTGTTGTGCCTCAGACTACTGGGAGATGAGCCCCAACCTTCCATTCCCCTATCCTTCCATCCCCTTTTCTTCCATTGCAGGTGTATAGTGCTATATTGAATGAATTGAGGGATTTACATAGTTATTTTCAGCATCCATCAAGTTCAGGTCCATATCCAATGAATCCCTAGCTTCACTTATGCTCATAGCCCTTGCTAGTCATGATCCAGACCTTCTGCCCCTTGTTTTTGGAGCATCCTTGTAATGGTCAGTCCATGATGTAATTTATGTTCTGTAGGTTCATAATATTCTAAAAATTAGATGTATCATATCGAAACATCTCTTCCCATAAAGAGTCTTGTCTTCATTTTTTACTAAAAGGCCTATTTTAGCAATGTATGGGGGAAATTGAATAAAAATGAGTGCTATAAGGAATATGTCAAGTTGGAAAAGTGATTGAAGGGATTTTACATATTTAGTGAACTAATATTTACCCCTATTATAGTTCTCATGTTTTACAGAAATTCATTTGAGATGATTTAATTGTTTGTTTTATACCCTAGCTACATTACTAGCTTTTAATAACTAGTTTTGGTAAAATTGATGTAAAACCATTTTTGTTAACTCAATTTGAGCTCTGTCAGTTCCCATGGGTCACTAATAGGCCCAAATTCCAATATAAAACTCTAGAACCATTTTTATTTGGGGATGTACCATGTTTTTGTATCCTCCTCTGCGCAGAGTTCTCCCTGGCCAAAACTGCCAAAAATCCCCAAATTCACCAAAAACTTATTATAAATTTCTAGAACATCACTAAAGTGTATAAATAATTTACTTTATTTATGTTATATTATTTCTGGAACAAACCTCTACAAGTTCCCAGAAGCCCCTCGGTGAAACATACCGAACTACTCTCCTTAGTTTCACGGTTTGGCCGCCCAGAAGCGTGGTAGTAGGTTTTCGCAATGCATTGTCCACTTATCACTCCTTTTGTGTACAAATTTCCCATAATAAACCTCTTATTTTCCTATTTTGAGAATTCATTGTGTAAATTAATTCAAGTTTAGAAATTTTAATATAATTTATAGAATTGAAGAGTGTTCAGGTCTATACACAATACTTGGGACATTATAGTTACCCTTTTATTGATATCATATATAAACTATATATGTATAATATTTTGTACTTTCGGTATCATATATCATGATCCCAAATCACTTAGTACTTTCTTTAACTTAAAATCACTTCTTTCATTAAGGCCTTTAGGTAGGGTTGGTGATCAAATAAGTTAGGCAGCAATAAACCTCCTTGCATGTTGGATTACCTCATATAACATGGTAGTTCTTTAGTACTTGATGAGACAAATAAATTCAAAATTTCATTTAATAAACTTAAAAATAAGTATGATGAGATCGGTGTTTTATCAAAGTCGTTTTCACTCAACACAATTAATTTTTAGTAACTCGTAGCATTATTGAGATCCCATACCCAATGCTAAAAACAAGGAGTTGCACTTAGTGAAATTATAGATCTTCTCATTGAACATTGATGCTAGGATGTACTTGTATAATATACCTAGGGATACAATGGACAGGGATCCGGTGTTCTAGATCTTATGCTCAACATCAATTTGTAATGCTCTAGGGCCAATGCGCAACACTTCCATTTATTATATTTTCATGTGCTTCATAGCTTTATGCTCAATGCAAATGTTTCATAACTCATGTTTTCTAGAGCTTATGCTCAACACAAACATTAAATACTCATGTTCTCTAGAGCTTTTTCTCAACGCAATCATTAAATCACTCATGTGCTTCATATCTCATGCTCAATAAAACATTAAATACCCATGTGCCTCACATCTATTGCTCAACAAAAACATTAAATAACACATGTGCTTCAGATCTTATGCTCAACAAAAACATTAAATACTCATGTGCCTCAGAGCTTATGCTCAACACAAACATCAAATCATTCATGTGCTTCACGATCCATGCCCAGCACATGTAGTCATTTATATATGCTAAAATAAAACATATGCATTTGGCTTATGACCGATATATCAATAAATAATCATACTCATGTGAAGTGGGGTATTATGCCCAATATACAAAATAAAACATCAAAGCAACATCACATGAAATGGGACTTATGTCCATAAGTGTTAGGTCAAAATTTGGGATATTACATCCCTCACCGCTTAGAGCAACATCGTCCATGGTGTTCTAGGGACTAGGAATGAGATCAGGAAATAAGGTGGGGTAAGCCTCTCTCATGGTGGCTTCATTCTCCAAAGTAGCCTCATCGGCTTCAAAGTGCTTCCATTTCACTTTCAAATGGACTATGGTGCGCTTCCTAAGTTGCACCTCTATCTTGTATAGGATATGAAGGGGTCCAGGTACAAACTCCCCTTCAGGTTCCACCTGTAATAAGGACCAATCAATCACATGTTTAGTATCATATACATATTTATTTTTTAAGGATGCATGGAAAACATTATGAGCTCTTATGTGTGTAGGTAAATCTAGTTCATATTCCATTGGCCCTCTCTTGGCTAGTATCTCAAATGGTACACAAAATATTGGTGCCAACTTTCTGCACCTCCCAAAGCTCAATGAGCTTCTCTTTTATTTTACTTTTAACATGGTCACCAATTTGATAGTATTTATCTTTTATTTTCTTATCCGCATAACTATTCTAGAGGTCTTGTGCTTCTTTAAGGTTTTATTCGACCTTGGTGACCAATTGTTCCAAGTCCTTTAGTAAATAGGGCCCTAACATGAGCTGGTCTGCTGGTCTATCCGAAGTAACCACTGTTCTACACTTCCCACCATAGAGTAACTCTATCTAAGGTACTCATCATGGAGAATGTCTGGTATACATTGTTATATGCAAATTATGTGAGATGTAGATAATCCTCCCACTTGGTGGTGTTGTTCATGACATACATTCTAAGCATGTCTTCTAAAATATGGTTTACCCATTTTGTCTTCCCTTCTGTCTATGGGTGGTAAGAAGTACTAAATTTTAACTACGTTTCTAATCTGTAGAATAAGGATCTCCAAAAGTTCCTAGTAAAATTTGTATCTCGATTCGAGATGATTTCCTTGGGTATCCCATGCAATATAAATATGTCCTTTAAGAAGATGTCCACAATGTGAACTACTTTGTATGTTGACTTCACTCGGATGAAGTGTGTTTCTTTTGATAACTTGTCAACCACTACAAAGATAGAATCATTTTTCTTCTTTCTCTTCGGTAGGCCTATAATAAAATACATACTAATGACCTCCCAATTCCATTCCAGAATGGGTAATGGATGCAGCAATCTCGAAAGATGTTGGTGATCAGCTTTGACCAGCTGACATTCCTAACATTTTGCGATAAAAAACTGATATGTTGAGCTTTAACTTAGGCCAGAACAAGTGTTTATTTACTACAGATATTATCTTTTGATATCCCGAATGCGTTGAGTATGGTTTTCGATGAAATTATGGGAGGATTTTGGACCCGATGTCCCCTCCTTCCGGAACATACAATATTTCTTTACACCACAACAATCTTGTTCCATCTACCTTATACTATTTTTGTTGTTGAAACAATCTGTCCCCTTGGACCTTCTTGAGAACTTAAACATAGAAAGGATCAACTTCATTTGTCTTTGTGATCTTTTGATGTAAATTCGATTCGGATTGAATTAAAGTCACCTCATATAACATATGACCTCGTCAACTTAAGGCATCAAAAATTTTATTCTCCATTCCATTTATATTACTTAACACGAAATGGAACTCACTAAGGAAATCCAACCATCTGGCTTGTTTGGAATTTAGATATGGTTGATATAATAAATACTTCTTACTAATATTGTATGTCTTTAGAAGAAATTTCTGCCCCATGAGGTAGTTCCTCCACATATTTATGGTGTGGATAATGGTTGTTAACACAACATCATGGGTGGGATAGTTTTGTTCATGTTCTTTTAACTTTCACAACTCATAACATATCACGCAATATTTCTGCAACAGGACTCCTCCGAGCCCTTCCTTTCTTGCATCCCTACAAACAAAGAAATCCCCATCGTGGTCCACAATTCATAGTATCGATGCAGTCCTTAAAATATGTTTAAGCTTCTAAAAATTTTCTTCGCACTTGGTTGTCCATAAGACCTTTTTTAACTTCTTTTGGAAAGTGGTCATGGGACAAGCAATCCTCGAAAATTCCTCAAAGAACTTTCGGTAGTAACTGGCTAATCCCAAAAAGGACCTAATGTCTATGACACTAGTATGGGTAGGAAAATCCTCTATTGCTTTAGAATTTTTTGGGTCAACGGCTATCCCCTTATCAGATATGATGTGACCCAAGTATTGTATTTCTTCTTTGTAAAAATAACATTTACTAAACCTAGCATAAAGATGGTGTTCTCGCAAACTTGTAGTACTATGCGGAGACGCTCCTCATGTTCCTCTTTACTCGTAGAGTAAACTAGGATCTCATATCTAAAGAGCAATACAAATTTATCTAGGTATTTACTGAATCTAATGTTCATCATACACATAAATTTTGTGGGTGCATCGGTCAACCCAAATGGAACTACTACAAAATCGTAGTGGTTGTATCACGTACGAAAGGAGGTTTTATGAATATCCTCATCATGGATCCGTACCTGATGGTATCAAAATTCCATGTCAATCTTTGAAAATATATTGGCTCCTCCAACTTGATCGAGCAATTCAGTGATCCTAGGGAGTGGGTAACAGTTCTTAATGGTCATATTGTTAATTTGGCAGTAATTGATGCACATATGCATCATACCGTCCTTATTATTTACTAAAAGTATCGGTGCTCCCCAAGGGGACACACTAGCTTAGATATAACCCTTCTCAATTAACTCCTACAACTACAATTTGAGCTCCACCAGCTCTGGTGCACTCATGTAGTATGGGGCTTTTGAAGGCAAAACTGACCCTGGTGTCAATTTTATGGCAAAATATAAGACTCAATTTGGTTGTAATCCTAGTGTTTCCTCAGAAAATACATCTGTAAAGTATATGAGAAATCAAAAGTCCTCGATCTGCTGCTCTCTTTCAGCTTCTACATCCTTTATGTTCACTGTAAATAGTTTGCAGCCTTTCCTAATGCACTTCTTTACTTGTAAGGCAGATATCTTCCTAACAGAAACCTTCTTAGGGATGCCTTGAATATTTGTCTAATTCCCTTGGATATCTATGCACAATATTGACTTGTGTAGACAATCGAGCATGACATGGTGTTATTCCAACCAGTCCATGCCAATAAGTACATCGTACGATCCTAAGGGTGAAATGTTCAAATTTATCCTAGTAGGGAAATAATTCAAGTTTACATCACAATCTCAAACTATTTCAGAAACCTTTTGTTTCGTACCTATGGATAATTGTACCAGTCGTGGTTTCTCATTTTTAACTTTGTCTAGTTTACACAAATCAACAATTTTATGTGAAACATAGCTTCGATAAGCACCGGGGTCACTCAAAATTGAAATAGAAGTGTTTGAAACCTTACCTTTTATTTTGACCATAATAGCCTGATGGTCTACCTATCGGCCATCCAAGGATGCATAAATCCTCAGTGTTCAAGCTATGTCCTCTACCATCGATTCTTCTTGTAAGTTTTGCAAGATTCCATTAGTCTTGTTCTTATAGTCTCAGGCATAATGGGGCCCTTCACATTTCAAACATTTGATTTGTAGTGGGGAAACATTGCCTTCCCCATTTTCTGTTGGTATGTTAGCATTCGGTGATGGTACATTTGGCTATGTACTTGTCTTGTTGAAATTCTCATTGGCTATAAAACTGTGTTTTTTTTTCCTGTAAGGAGGTGAGTTGAAACTCGATTTATGGTTTTCTGAGAAGGTCCTACACCTGTCTCAACTTTTGTTGGTGTTTTTCTTCTTTAGTTGTCCATGCTCATAACAAATCCTAGCTTTATGTAGGGTGGTTTCTAGAGTTTTAGGAAAGTCAAATTCAATTTTCTCTCGAAAGTTGGGAGGAAGAAATCCTAAAATCTGCTGTATTTTTACTTTTTTGTCTTTTATGTATGGCACATAATGTAACAGATCCAAAAATATGTTAATAAAATCATCCATGACCATGGTTCCATCCTTAACTTATCAAATTCTTTCACCTTCCTGTCGAAAAATACTTCAGACATGCATTTTTCCTGAAATATTCTGCAAAAGTGACTCCATCGAATTTCTTTTACCTCCTATTTCTTGGTATGCTTTAGGTCTCTCCACCATCTAGATTCTTTTCCATTTAAATTCTATATGGCTAGAATGGGTTTCATCTCACTAGATTAGTTGTATACTCAGAATTATTTTCTCATACCCAGAATCCATTCTTCAACTTTCTCTTGGGTGTTCATCTCTCCTTCATAGGTTAGGAGTTTTATCTTTCTCAACTCTCCCTAGAGGTTGTCATGATTCCTCTATTTCTTTCTACAAGGAGAAAGGGAATTATCACTAGAAATACGGTGGTAATCTACTTCGGTAGGTTCAAGTGTGTGTTCTTCTTTCCCTTTCTCCTTTGGGCTCTTCGCCCGTTTATGATAAAATTCTTTCTTGAAGTTTTTGGTTGAATGAGTATGTTTTCCATGCAGTCTTTCTCTTGTCATGTTCCGTAGTAATGCTTCATTAATTGCTTGTTGCTCTTTTCTTTCATTCATATTATCATCTTTGAAACTCTATAAGTCTGCTTGTGGACTTTGTATGGTTTTCAGTATATCAGAATTTATTTGAACCACCAGTTCTTCTTCTTGTGTGGGGGTAGTTAGTTTTCCTTTCCGGCTGTTGTCCTCTTTTGTGTTCATGATCTGAACTGTTCTTTGAATCATGCGATACAAAATTTTGAATAACAATAACTTTATGTTAGTTAAAAAAAATTCAAATATAATTTATTTTCTGCAACGAATGTTTGGTATGCCCATTAGGTCTCTTAGTGCTTGAATCTAGGATCTGATACCACTTGTAATGTCCCTAAATATTGTAAATATATTTTTTATATGCTAGTTAACTTCTACATTTTAAGGACATTGTTTTAACTTTTGCAGAATGTATATGTCGTTGTTTACTAAATCAAGTGTCGTAAGTTGTATTTCCCTTGTATGTGTTTACCTATATAATGATGATATGTTTATGTGATGTGGTTATGTTACTTGGATATGTTTATATGATTACTATGCATGTCTTTACTAGTAACGTACATTTTTTGATGTTGGTTCAGTTACGTCTTACTTCCTATTTTTATGTCTTATTTTTACTTTATGGTTTTATTTATGTAAAAAGGCTAACTTGCCTTTGAATTTCAAGTGGTGGAGTGGCGGGATTTTGTCCCTTCGAGGTCCAATTAGAAAAGTAACGTTTTTGACTTCTTTGAGGGGCTTACTTAGTTCATTGAAAAATAATCCAGGATCCTACTTTTGTGTAGTTTATTTCGAAGGTGACCTATGTCTGTGACCGTGGCAAGTAAAAAAATTCTACAACACGACAACTACACTATACTATCCTATTTAGTGCTGGTGAAAAGAGGACTAAAGTCCTAAGCATAATTTGTGCCTAAGTCTTACATTTATGCAAAATTGAAAGTGTATGGTTATATATTTATGCTCATAATTATTATTCTGTTGAAGGTTTTGAAACCTTATCCACTTTGAATGTTTATATTAAATAATTTGTAAATGTTATGGTGAAATGCGTAGGGTATAAGGCATGATCTATATACTATGAAAAACCTTGTAAAATGTACCTTAGAAAACTATGGGGTATATATAAATGGTTTATGGCATATTTCATATGCCACAAAACTTTGGTTTAGCATTGCATTGGAGGGTTTTGTTATCGGTTTAATACTGGGGTGGTGGACAATGAAAATTTGTTATGAGATTGACTATAGCTCCGTGGGGTTTTATTTCGTGGGTAGTGGAGGACAAGTTGGTGCTTTAATTAGTCTTGGGAAAACATGGGCAAGAAGCCTCAACCATTGGATTTGGTCATTATGCGATTTATTTGGTTTTCTATCTGGTTGTATGAGTGGTTTCAAGCTCTTGGGAGATATGCTCTGAGGTGAAACAAACTCCGATCTCTCTTGGAATGTATGCTCTTGACGTGGTTTGCAACATTGTAATGGTTTTGTTTACTTTCATTGAGGTTTGTCATACTTCTCATGGTTTTTGTGTTGCTTGGTTTGTAGGTGGTAGAAGTGGCTCAAATGGAGCTTGATGGGGGCTCTTTAGGTGGCTTACACACCCTATAAGCAATAATCCAGGAAATAAATGCAAAGGCCCTTACCTTTGCGTTTTGATTTGATATAAACTTAAGCTATGGCTTCGGAGCCGTAGTGATGGGTATTTTCGATTGCTAGTTTGATAGTCATTTTAGGTTATTTTGATGGTTTGGGAATCCAAGGGATGTGACTGTATGTAGTATCTTTCATGTAAATTCGTATGTAAAGATTTGGGGAAAAATATTGACTGTTGAGAGAACAGTTCGGCTGTGTGTATAAGACTTACTCATTTGCATTGTTTTGTAAAATGTTGGGTTTAAGGTTTTAAATGGAAAATTCTACGTTTTAATTTTCATTGATGTGTATGATTGGATTCACAGTGCCATTGCTTGCAATGGCAAGGTGGATATTGTGATTATGTTTATTTTACCTATTACACATTATATTCGTTAGTGTATGAATTAATAGTTCGCATGGCTGGGGATTCACCTTATGGTCGTGATCTTGGAAGCTCGGCTTGGCCCTTAGGTGAATACACAACCTATACATATGGTTTTTATGTTTATTAAAAGGTCTTTTTGTTATGTTAGCATATCTTAGATTTGTTTAAGTGTTGGTTTATATTGAGACTCTTATGGGCACCCTGAAAGGAGAAACCCTGACTATGTATGTTACAACGTTTATAATTTTGTGTTTATCAATGGTTCCCACAGGAATTGATCCTGGGATTTTAAACAATTTGGTTTTTTTGGTTAATGTTTATGCCTACATGATTCGATCTCGACCTATTTTATTAGATATGTTGGTATTTTTCGGATGGGTATTGCACATGAATTGATCATGGGTGTGACTCTATTTGTTAATAAACTGGTTTATATAAATGGTAGGTTTGTTCCTTGGTTCTCGTTTAAGGTAGTTTGGATATATTTGCAATATGAATTTTCCTACAGCCAAACCTTAACAAGTTTCAATGGTGGGATTTGTGTAAAATATTTTGTAATGGAATTTATATGAGGTTTATCCCACAACCAATCCTAAAGAGAATTCGACGGTTGGGATGGGTTTATTACAACTTATATTCATTAAGGTTTACATAGATTTAATACTCAGTTTTGAAGATTGTGAATAGTGTTTATGATATGTTGTTTATGCTTGATTTATTATGGGAATTAAAATGTTTGTGCTAGAAATATAAAATCCGCCAACATGGAAATATAAGTTTAGAGTTTCGATTTTCATGGTGTGAAATATTCAATCTAGGGTTTAATTTATTTATTTTGGTTGATAGTTTATTTAATTATTTTAAAATTATTTGAACATAGTTTGAAGTTCTAGAACTCAAAAATTTGACCTCTGATCCATCGGTTCATAATTTTGTTTATAACTAGTTTAACTGAATGTTTTAGATGCAATGTTTAGTATACTATTTCTATTTTAAAAGATAATAAGGTTTATTTTCCCCATATTTATGAAAGTTATGTTTATATTTTTCATCTAAGTTTAAACAATATACAGAAAACTAGTTATCGCAAATAATCTAGAGTTTAAGTCTAAGAAGAAATCTAATAGATATTTAATCAAATACAAAAAAGGCTAAATTTAAGATATGCCTAAAAGACCATAAAAAAAATATTGAAAGAATGTAAACTATATTTTCCTAGGATTTATAGGAAAGTAAATCATAGATTTAGGTTTTGTAAACAAAAGGAAAACCTAGATCAGAAAACATATATTATACATATTTCATTCAAGATTGTTACATAGAGAAATTCCTATGGCTTAGGGTACCGCAATAGATAGATTAACTCCAGAAATCAATCCTTCCCTATATGCAAGAGAAACCAAACATCTAACACTAAAGGATCTCGGTTTGTACCTTATTCTGGACGGTTGATGTAGATCCCCGTTGATCTTTTCTAGTCTTGCTTGTATTAGCACTTTGCTTTCTCAACATTCAACAAACAAGACAAGCATGCTATATATAATTGTGTTAGACCTACTCTAGCATATATAATCAATAACATATAAATATTTAAAAGCATCCATGGATCAAATACTCATTTAAATACACATTATTGGACAGGAACAGATATTTCCATTGATATAAAATAGATATTACAATAGTGACAGCCTTTGTCGGCACGTCTGCGAATTGGAGAAATTGAGTCCCCCTCTTGGGCCTCCACCACTTCAATCCTCCATCTCTCGATAGTAAGCTCACAAGAAAAAGGAAATCCTGGGAAGAACAAAAAGTGCTCCAAGGGACAAAGGGATGCAGACTCAAGTATAAGCTCCGACAACAATGGACTATAGTTTTCTTACTCTTCAATTCCTCCTCCTTCAATGTATCCAAAGGGTTCCTTATATAGCTCTTCAATGGGGTAATGGAAGGTCAAATTAAACCGATCTCAAGGCTTATGTAAGGAAAAAAGACAAGTGACTCGGATCAACATCAAGGAAAAATCCAAAATCATTTGGCCTTTTGCACACATCTTAATGTGTGTGGGTTTAAGGGTCAAATCCACGTATATACGTGAAAAAGGGATTAAAAGTCGTGTATGAAAATTATTGCATGTTTTTAGGGATGATATTGGAAACATCAAAGGTACAAAAATGGTCCATGGGGTCTAAAGAGTCTGCAGAGTGATAGGGAAGGCCATAAAGGTGTGATCCACCATGTGTGGTAAAATCAGCTATAACAGATGCCCCCTAATGTGTGAGGTTAGAGGGGTCATACGAAGGCCGAAATACATTATAAGTCCATCCCAGAAGTGGACTAATGAAGAACCAAGTGGAAGAACCAGCCATCCAATCAGTACAATATAATGATCAAACTTTGCACATAACTGCAAGTAGATGTAGCAGTCTCAGATACATAACAGTACAATGGCCATGACTAGGCATGATACAAAATATGACATGTGTGGTCATCTCCACATACAATATAGATAGATCAGAATCTCTGTGATGAAGATATATAAAGGATCATGATCTCCATGAAAGTTGAATATATATAATGGATCAAGATCTCCATAATGGCTAGAAATATCTGACATATACTGGAATCCAGTCATGAGAGCTGAAATCTCATGAACACTAGCACGATCAAGGGGGTAGCATATATGATATCCCACCCATCTTGAAGGTCTTCTACACAAAATGCTATGAGTATATGTCCTACTATGTGAGTACAGGTGTCGAGGTTGAACATAGTAGTCCATCGTCTAATTACCAGTCATTGATGTATACCGTTAACAAACGCAAGATCACCCATCGATAATGAAAATGGGAATCAAGGTACTAGAGTGCAAACTAATAAGTGTGAATGAATGTGTTGAGTTTGAAAACTTGAGAGAATCCATTGACTAGGGGACATTGATGTATTTCCAAAAAACTGTCGATGGTGAGAGAACCTACCAATGATGACTGCAAGTCTCAAGGCACTCAAAAATGACTCTAGATTCCTATCCCAGAGTAAATGATCTGAATTTGATGGGATGAAATCCATTGGAAGGAGGGCATTAAGGAATCCCCCATCATCCAACATGAGGTACTTAGAAAAGCTGTATGATTTGGATGCACTCAATCATAATGTGCATGAACCAGTAACTATTTTGGGAATGGCCAACATGCAAAGTCAAGATAATTGAGGGATGGTCGAATCAAGTTTCAACTTCCTTTGAACAAGAGAATAATGGTGAATGGTGACTGAATGTAGGCGGCATAAACTTGATATAAAAAACTGGGACATCTCTGCGACACATGAGGCATCGACAGAGGCTCCATAGGAACTAGAAGCTTAACCAGTCGGTGGAGATAAACTCAGAGAAATGTGTACAGCTCCTAAAGTCAAACTATTACCCAACCAACGGATGTGATATACAGTGCTCTGTTCGAAGGCGACATCACTTGACTGCTGCCAAAGATAACATCTTTTCTTGTCTAGATTTTCTTTTTCTTTTTTTTGTTGGACTTTTTCAAATATTTTGAAAAGATTGAAAAAGAATAAAAATGCTTTATAGTTACAGACTAGGAGGAGACGAGTGTCAAGGGACAAACAAACTAGTTCCAAGTAGTGGAACATACCTATGCTCAATGCAAGGACACATGTGTAGGATAGCTACACTCGGGGGAAAGCCCCCTCACGGTAAAAATAGGGAATCAAGCTGCAAAGGATATACAAAATGGCTCTACGTGGCTAGACATGAGACAAGCTCAGGCTATATGGCTGATACTAAAAGTCAAGGAAGCCGACATAAGGCTCAATGAGGCAAGAAAAGCTCATGATAATGCAATTACAACTTGACATAATGGAGTCCTAAGGAAACAGGCCAGCAAAAATATCAAGAGGAGTATGAGGCTTTTACGAAATGACATGGTGATACTATACAACAGACTCTCACGCCCTAAAGGACAAAATGTCATCATGGGCGCCAAATGCAAAGAAGGAGCTAACTCAGGCACGCATGTAAGGTCAAACTATACCATTCACATCATGTCATTTCTAAAACAACAAGAAGGTTCTGTGACAGGATAGAATGGGTTCATACCTAAGGTTATAATGAGATGGTCATAAGGTCATGCAAAATACAAACAAAGGTGAAATCTAACCTATATGCCAGTTTAAACATCAAACCAAAAATCAGCATGAACGGGTAAAAACAATGGTTAAAACGACACTCAAAACAGTCTCCTACATCATCATATTAGTCAAAAACGGTCCAAAAGGGTCAGAAACGATTCAAAACTATAGAAAGGGGGTAAAAATTTTCAAAAATTTGAATTTTTTTTTATAAATAGTAAAAAATTCAAAACATTATATATCATTTGAAATTTTTACCCAATTGAGCTCAGAACTTCAAACACGATTTCAGGAGTTTCATCTAGTGAAATCTGACATTGTTTTTTCCAGGTAACTTTGCATGCGCCGCTCTTCCATTTGCATGTCAATTTTTTCAATTTCCATTGTCAAAATCAATTTCTAGGCCATTCTAAGATATTCATTTCGGCGCACGTGGAAATCGAGGATTTTTTCGCGTATAGGGTTGGCTATACGTGGAAAAATGGCCCAAAGTTGCGTACATACGTGGCTATTTTACAAACAGTCACATATGCAACAACGTTTAATGTTTTTAAAGACAAATAATGACCAAAACTCAATGTAAATGTGCAGGATGGTTCTAGAATGGAGGGAGAGAAAACACCAAGATGTAGAAGAGGTTGTACAGGGTGATCTAATGGTTCAACAAGCTCTTCGTGCATGTGGGCTATACAATTTTTAGTGTCTTGGGGGGTTAAGGGAAAAACCAAGACTTGTGCAGATGCTAGTAGACTACTGGGATCCTAACTCAAATTATTTCCATATCAACGAGATGTCTCTCACTATAGAGGTCGAGGACATATACTTCATTACCGGATTGTCCCGATGGGGAGAAGTGGTGAACCTACATTCTCGCGGGCCCAGAGGTGGCCTCCCTTTTGATGAGTATATTGTTGTATACTGTTATCCAGACATGGAGAAAGTTGGGAGTCAGATCCCAACAAACTCCATATAGGTACTAGGCCTGAAGGCCATACTACTGGCACTCGATAGGATAGCAGGGCTAGCCTCACTCCATCAGGCCTCACGACCATTGATGTTCTATCTAGTGGAGTGCATGAGACCCACAGTTTACGATTGCAGTACTACACTGTTGAGTAACATGAAGCAACATCTCAGTGACTACAAGATGGGCAGGGTACAAAACTTCGGTTTTGTAATTATACTGATCATGTTCTTCTTCAAGCGTCTTCCAAGCCTCATCCCTAGAGTTGACAATCCTCCTCATGGGGTTCAAGATCCAGCCCAACGATGTTGGGAATATGTGATGCACAGACTGGGTGGAGGTAGGGTGTCCAACCCCTACCCAACTGATTTCTTTCCATGGTGGTGGTGGCAGATAGTTGCCATTGATGATTACCCCCATGTGGGGATAGATTTTTTGGGAGATCTTGACATGCCCCTATTGCCAGGATCAACATATGGTGACATTGGTAGTGAATCCCAACCGTCTTTTTAAATTTTTTTGAATTATTTAAATTTTTTGTGTTTTTTGTGTGATGACACATAATAACATCTTGTCATATGTATACAGATGTAGGACCATGGTGGCCTGATGATTTCCCTCGTCATAGATAGAGGGGACGATGAGATGACATCATGGGTGTGGATGCGGAGCGGACGCTCCAAAGCACCCACACAAACTTTGTTCGGCTGACACATAGGTTACCCATGGTGCAAGTCGAGGACATTCCTGCTGCAATGCACGGTCAGCTGGTGGGTGTACCACGAGCATGGCTGCGGTTGTTTCGATGGCTAGCTAGAGTTGTAGTGACTTTCCATGATCAAAACCCTCCTCCTCCTCCCCAGGATTAGATACCTGGGAGTAGCACATTTTTGTACTACCGTGTATTATATTTTGGTGGCTCGAAAGCCCCATTTTTGTATTATGACACTCATGTATTATGACTCACATTGCAGATGTTTAATGTAAAAATTTTATAATGATTGATTTTATTTATTGACATGTGTAAGAAAGTATGTTTGTGATGAGCTTATGGTCTACGAAACAAATGCCAATCTAACACATAGTTAGCATATGAGTTAGCAACTTGATTATAAATTCTTGGAACATGTATGTATGTTATGTTGTCAAATTTCCATTCTAAAAATCTCACACGTAAGAATATTCGTAATAATGTTGGATCCATAACATGATATAAGCCATTCAACTGTGACACTATTAACTGTGAATCAAGATGTACCTCAAGAGAGAGAACATGTCACATACCCCAATTTTGTAAAATAATGTAATTGTTTTAATTATATTTCCTAAGACATTATGATAAATTTAATGCTAAGTAGGAACTGATGACTCATCAGAGTCAAAAGAAGTGGAATGTAATTCTGAATATTTTATTATTAATAAATAAAATGTGGAGACAACAGCATGGGAGAGCTGTTAATAAGAGGTTACTGGTCAAACTGGTGAATGGAACTAGGTGGAGGTAAAAATACAAGTGGCAGCATTATTAAACACTTCCTAAGTTTCACGTGGCAACTTCCCTATATTTGGGGTCATGATCCCCCAAGAAAGTGGGATAAGAGCAGGTGGCTCAATAAATGACAACTAACCCAAAAAGACCTAGGCAATATTTTAAAAGTACCCAATGAATAGCGCTGAGGCTGCTTAAATATTTTCCAGAGAAGAATCATTCAGGTGGAATGTTATTCAGGAAATTCATTGGGTAAAAAGGGAAAAAAACAGTAAGGAAGTTGTTCTGAGAGGAATGCTGCAGTAACTTGGTCTATTACAGCTTGTTAGCTGGGAGAACTTACTAATGAGTTTAGGATTGATACTGAGTTTGAAGACTGGTATTTGACTATTGCTACACCTAGTTCCAGCCAGGGAGACCAGAGCAAGCTCGGGGGTCCTGAGGAGTCGCTATTTGAGCACTCTCCAGGATTTGGTAGGGAGGAACGACCTCCCATTGATGTTGTTGTCCCAGTTCCAGAACAAGTTCCGCCATCTACTAAATCTTTGTTTTAATATCTGTTTATGATTGAATGATAGATTTGTAGTTTATGGTATAAGAAATTAGATGGATTAGTAATGAAGTATTCTCAGTTTATTCTGTAACAAAATATTTTTGATGAGAATTACAACCCCACCTATGTTTTTCCACATCTGGAGGGACCAGACCGTACTCCAGCATAGGGGTAAATTTACAATAAAAGTAGTATGATGAAAACACAGAATAATATGTGATGAAATTATACAGTAGTTTCTTTGTGTTATTTTTTTTAGAAGAAATATCTTCGTATCAGGAGTAGCATTATTCCATACAGAAATCTGTCAGGTATTTTACAACAGAGAAGTAAATTGAATTGTTCACTGATAATAATATGTACCAGTAGAGAAAATAGTTCTTATTACTATAGTTACTAACAGTAACCTTAATTGTCTATTTGAATATCAATGAAGGGTAGCTAGAATCTCTGTTTATTCCTACAGGTATTTTAGTATAGCAGAAATTACTTTTGAAAAATAATATATGTTATTCATTTATTTACTGTTCTACTTAGTAAAGTTTAAATAAAAACATATCACTGCAACCTATACTACTTAAGGTATTAACAGTGTAGAACTTGCTTAGTTCTTTTATATTCTTTTCTTTATAAACATTAAATTGTATTATAATACAGAAAGTATTTCTACAAGTAATCAATACACTAAAGTATAAGAACTTGATAACAATAGGCTAGCAATGGACTACTTTATTCTATGTGTATAAACAACCAGTAACAAATTACTTTTTCTCTAAATACTTACCAAGGAAACTGAATATAAATAACAAAAAAAGTAATAGTACTCTAGTTAGTGTAAAGACATTATTTTTATAAATAGTATTTACTATCTTATTATTTACTCTATAAAGATAGTATTATCAGGTATATTACAATAATACCTTAATTTATTCTTGTAAACCCAAAATTATAATATAGATTTTGTACTCCAGGTTTAAATGACAGTTACATAGTAATTTTCTTTTAAACACCCATCTATTCTATTCTATTCTGAAGGGTAACAGTTCTACATAACTATTTATCTTTAGAAATAAAATAAGTCAAATATATAAACTTTGTATAGAAAATATTGGCATTTAATTATAAAAATACTACAGAGAAAGAAATCAATATATTATCACACACGATAAAATCAACAGTGTAGAATGCTCGACTTATCGAGCTTAGCAAGTATTGTAAAACTTAACTAACAACCCCCACAGTTTGCAAAGAGTATTACAAATGAATTAGCAATGAATTTAATAGAGAGGCTGTATGTATATTCTTATACTGTTGAATTAGGGTTTAACCCTATTAATCCAAATTATATATAATCAAATCTACAGCCGTGGAGCCAAGATAATATTTTACTCACGGCTGTATTAAAAATCAACAGAGTAAGGCTGTCATAAGCTGGTTTCATATTTATATACACAATTTTACAAATTAAAGGTAAATACTGTAATTATTATCCTACTACCGAGCCTCAAATACTATTTTTATAATATAAATAAATTCATAAACTTCAATGCTGTAATACCAACCAAGATTTACAGAAAAGAAAAACAGTAATAATATTTTATTTCATGGACTTAGGGTGAAAACCCTGTAAGTTCAAATTTAAAACAGAATAAGGAGTTGAGGGTTATAAACCCTTTTCCAAGTTAGGCTCATGGCCTCAAGTCTTTACACAGTAAAGCTAATAGAAAATCGAACGGCTCTTCAAATCCCTCGGTCTTTTCAAGTATTTGAAGAGTATGGCATATTACCTCAGTTTTATAAATTTCTTATACAACACTTAAAACACAAAAAAAAATAACTTATATAATCACGGCCGAAGCCAGAGCACCCTCGCACAATGCATGGGCCTCTTCTTTTACTACAAGTATCAAATAAGTTAACAGGACAACTAAAGTCGTAAGGGTTACAGGCATCAACGTGCCAACCCTCAAAAGTCCCAAAGGAACCCCCATAAAGAGAAAATGCCATGGTTTAACCAGGCTTACCGGAAACATATAGCTTCCAAAACTATCTTGTACCAGAAGCCGCGCAAAAAGGAGGGCTGAGACCTGTTGCCAATAAAGAAAACCACCATGTTAAAATGCGTAAGAAGGAAATTATCCTTATAATTAAAACAACCATTAAAACAAAAGAAAAGGGATTTCGGTATTCCTTACCTGAATTTATTCTGAAGGCGCAACCACCAGTGACAGTTATATAACCGCCAATGTGACCAGGTAACCCTACTGTAGGAAGAGAGAAGGATTTTAACACACAACAACACTCAAATGAAATGCAACAGTACAAGGCTTCGATCCTCACTAAGAAACAAGGTTATCTCAATCAAGGGTTCGGGTTCAACATAGCATGATAGTGAAATCCTGCGAGAAGAACCACCAACAGATGACTAACAGCAACACATGGAATGGGACAAGCCACAATAAGATATGAGCTAGAGATTAACGTTGCAGAGGAGAGGCGACACAAGGGTGCACCAACACCATTGCAGAGCGATAGTAGCCGAAGGGAAGGAGATAATGTAAGCTAGGGTTTGTCAACAGCCCTTTTAACAATGCAGTACATGGCTGTGGTAATGCCACGATACCCCGGAAATTATTTGATGAGTAGTGGGTTAAGTGTATAGTCTAGCAAACTTCTCACTGGAAGAATGATTCACAATCATTCTTTTAAATCATTGTTTACTCTTAGTCCTCATGTAAAGTCCATTAACTTATACGCTGCATGCAAATGATAAAGTGTTCATTACTATCAACCTTAGATTTGGCAATCATCGAAATCATGGGAAATCTTTTGACAACTCTTCAACATATAAAGTATGGTTTATAGAATCAAAACGATTCTTTCATTGCATGGCGAGATTTGGATTATAACCCTTATGCTAGGTATTATAGTATACTCTTTTAGCTTACATTTTTATGTAAGGGAGTTAATTCTTTTATGAAGTTTATAGGATCATAAATAAGAATTAAGCTTTGAATTGATTGTAAACTTGATTGACCTTTAAGCCTCTTATTCCCACCTTTTACTCTTTCTTATGCTTTATGAAATATTAAGTTCATCCCACTTTTGGCTTAACATAAAAATTATATTTGGAAGATCAGAAAGGAGGATATTAGAGTAAAAAGCCATGACATAGGTCCTTTTGTTCATAAAAAAAACTTTAATGGTTTGTTTAGATTGGATAAAATAGTAACATTTAGTATAAAGTTACAAAAAGGAGAGTAGTAATTACTATGTGGTGATAGTGCTTGCTTAAGGTAATATCCTTAATAATAAGTTAGGACTTGGAAAAGTTAGGCCACACTTTATTTTATCTAAAATTTTAACCATAATAAGATAAACAGGCATATAACAATTAAGTGATGCATTCCTTAAGGAGTTGAAGTCCCATAAGGACATGTCCCATGTATCAACATAAAGGAAATAGAATAAAAATTGTTTCAGAACGATATATATATATATTACTAAGGATAAGCTCCAATTATGCTTGAACATAGTTGATGAGTAAATAAAAACTCTACGCGTTGAACATAGTTTTTCTTAAAAAGCAGCTAGAAGTAAAATGGTTAACTCTTTTAAAACTTCGAAGTTGAAAATAGAAACAGTAAAACATAAAATCCCTTATCAGTTACTTTGACTATGTAACGTAATTGTATACAAATGAATTCATACTATCGATTGTATAGCTCTATTACTCTTACTTTATTATAAAGAAATTCAGTAAGACATTTTCATAGTTCACAACTAAAATAGATTTGGAGTAGTTCTGTAATCATCAAGAAACATAAATTACTTCTGCTAGAAAAGAGCTAGTTATTAAATGTACCTCAACAAGCGTTGGAATTTGTTTAACATTTACTTTCTTACTGATCTTTTCTATTGCGACAAACTTGTATTAAATACTTTATAATTACGATAAACAACACCACAACCTCTTACCTATAGTCTATAAGAACAAGGAAACTTTCTGCATTAGCTCGAAAGCTAAGTAAGCCCAGTTTTGCATGATAGTCTCACCTTATGGTCGCAAAGAAAAACAAAGTCAGTAAACTGAAAAGAACTGTTCTATCGCTAAACATAACCAACAGATAATGCAGATAACGAATGTGGTAATTTATAACTAATTTATTAATTAGTTTACTGTAATTATGAAATTTATATGCATTTAATTTTTTTTTAAATTTTTCGGAAAATTTGGGGTTTTGATAGAACACCATGCGAAAAGGAATCTCGTAGAATCTTGATAACGAAACTGTATTGAGCAACATTGTTTGAAGAAGGCCATAAACATACGCCTCTTGGAGACAATACCTGACCTATAGGAGTATTAATCACCCAAGCAGCAGAAGCTGAGTGTTGAGTGTGACGGCTAGCACCATTAGCGAATCCTATATAGATGGAAGACTCCATTGAAATCTGCCATAAGAAACAAAAGCTAATCAATAACCTGATCACCATAAGAAAAACCTAACTATGCAAAATATTGTACAATAATATACAATAATCAGCCCTGGCTGAGAATCATGCATAGTACTTTTTAATATAGAGCCCATTTCTAGGCTTTGCCAAGGCTATCCCCTCATAATATACTAGCTCATAGGCGCCCTTCTCTAACACACATTTGACAACATAAGGACCATGCCACATGGGGTTAAACTTTCCTACCCCAAGGGTTCTTTATCTTGATCGCACGAAAGGACCAAATATCCTTCACTAAACTTCCTCGAGAACACGAATTTATCATACTGGACCTTAATGCTATGGTTATTTAATTATAGAGCCACTAAGGCATCTCAGCACTACTCATAAAGCTTCTCTAAGTGGACCAAATGTTCCTCCAATGGGGAAGTGTGTGGTAAAAGCTCTACGGCTAGCTTCAATGAAGGGATTTTGCATTCAGTCGGTAAGACAAACTCCACTCCATGTAAAAGTTGTAATGGAGAAAAACCGGTGGCAGTCTTAACCGTAGTTCTATAATCTCACAAAGAAGGATATAACATGATGTGCCAGTTGGTATTGCTTTGTGCGATGGTTGATTGGAGAATTTACTTGAGTGATTTGTTCACTGCTTCAACTTGTCCATTTTCATGAGGGTAATTAGAAGAGGAATGCTCCTGCTTATACCCTAACTTCATGGCCAACTCTTCCATCATTCAATTCTGAAAGTGCCTACCATGGTCAGTGACAAGATATTTTAGATTACCGAGCCGAGTAATGATATGGTTGAATACAAAATGTATGGATGTCTCACTGTCGAAATTAACTGTGGGCATAGCCTTGGCCCATTTTATGAAATAGTCAACAACCACGATAATATGATGATGCCCCCCAGCTGAAGCTAGGTTACAATCCATGAAATCAAGCCCCCACTTAGTGAAGGGACCAACGGTGATAATCGAATGTAACGGGGCAGAATGTGAGCACATATTGCATGCAAACACCTAGAAAGGGTGGCACTTATTAACCACATTGACACAATATTTAAAGATCGACGGCCAGAAATAACCCTCTCTCAAGATTTTTTGGGCTATAGAAAGCCTAGATAAATGACCACCACACATCCCTCCGTTGAAATCATTCAACACAAGCTCAACCTCCTCATGATTTAAACAACAATGTAAAATGCAATCTACCCCACGGCGATACAATGTGTGATCCACTATAAGTTAGTTCTTGGATATGTGATGTAATCATCGTCGTTCATCCTGGAAAAGGTGAGTAGGGACCTTCAATGTTTGTAAATATATGACGATATCCCTGTTGGGCACCATTTTGATCTCTTTTTTCCACTTAGATATCTTTCATTTCCATTCATAAAACCTTCATATTGATTAGAAAATCTTTAAATTTCACCCATGAACGTTGGTTAAGAGGTATAATGTCATTGCTTTCTAATAAATTGAGTTTTGAGACTCTTTAAGCTTTTTAACTAAGATTTTTATTCAAATTACGGGATGTGCTAACTTCCCGTATTATCTCCAAAGTTGAGCATTTGCAGGACAGCTAGGTAGGAACTAGAAGATGGAGGGAAGATCCTCAGTGTCCAAGCATGGATGAATTTCCAATGGATAGCTAATATGGCTCTCACAGGTGTCAAGTCAACCGCAGTCAAATGCGACCACATGTGCTACCACTCAGCGCAAAAGAAGGGTAGCTCTGATTTTGTTGAGTCTCACGGATATGATAGAGGATCTTGATTTCTATGTTCATTAATTAGTTTCCAGGATTATAGAATTTCCAGTTTTCTTTTAAATTTGTATAAGTACTTCACAAAACAATGAAGAAATCATCACGATTTGGGGAGAAACGCATATTGTTTCTGAACTGCGTGGTTTTACTGTGTAATCGATTTATGGTGAATACATTGAGAGTTTAGTCCTGTAATTCTTCAACTATGTGTGTGAAAGAGGTTTTGGAGGGCCCCCATTATTGAGTTTGCACATTCTTTTACTTGCCGGTGAATGCGTTTTGGATTATTGCAGCGATTTGGATTGATGCAATTGGTTTAAATCGTGCCAGTGGTATGTTTAATTTCTGTAGGATTCAATTATGTTATTTCAGAACAAGTTAAATTAGTTTCCAATTGATTCTATAAAAGCTCTGTTATCTCATTTGAACGGTTCAGGCTACAATCCCATCGTGTTGCACATCACTTGCATTTTATGAGCCCTATCATTTTATTGATTGTATACTAAAGGAATGGTTTAGACCACGATTTCTGTATGCTGCATATCACTGCTTATTCAATGATAAAATGTCAAGAACAATTATAAGTTATGAATATTTTCCTGTAAGGGAGATTGATGGTTAATTGTTCATTTAGTGTTGGGGTATTAGACAGAATCTTGTAGTTTATAGTTTAGATTTAGGCTTAATTCATTTTAATTACTTCAAAATCTTTTATAGATAAATTACTCTCACATTTGATCTGCTGTGTAATTGAAAAGAAACAAATGAAGTTGTCCCTGTAAAAGGATTTTTGTATCTTTAAGCCACAGTATTTTTAATCTGCCAGTAGGTTTATTTCACAGATAATTAGATTATCCAAACAAGTCTAGCTCTAAGTCCTAAAAGTTGGATATGCCTCTAAGCTTACTAACCCGGATTGATATAAATTTAAGGTCTGATTTGCATTAGTAGAGCAGAGCCCAGCATTTTGGCGCCGTTGCCGGGGAGGCATTGTAGAAGTAGGCTTAGGAACTTTAGTTCTCTGATAAATTAAAAAAAAAAAAAAAAAAATTCAACAAAAATACAGAATAGGTTTTACTTTTATGTCAAGACTAAGAGACGAGAAAGGAAGATATATCAAAAACCCCCCCAAAACAGAAGTAACATGAGCTTCTCTTCCAAAAGGATTCATCTCAACAGTGGGTACTTCTAAAATGGTTGAGGAAGACACATCAAAAGGACCAACTGCGGAACAGAGAAGGGAATATGAGAGGATGATGTAAATAGAAAACAAACGCAGACAGGAGAGAAGAGAAGAAGAGAGGAACCATGAAAGAGAAGAAGAGAGGAGACATGAAAGGGAAGAAGAAAGGAGACAAGAGAGGGATGAAAGAACTGAAGGAGATCAAGAAGCCACTTTTAAATTCCCCATTCTGGACACTAGTATCATCTTAGGGGAAGAGGTAAAAATGAAGAACATTCCACCCTCTGTCTTACCAAACTTCTATGGCCTGACCTCTGAAGATCCTGACTCTTTTCTATTTGAGTTTGATATCTTGTGCCGAACTTATGGATACATTGATGACACCCATAAGCTTCATCTTTTCCCTGCTACCCTTAAAGCAGCTGCCTTGAAATGGTTCATGGGCTTAGGAGAGCATTCTATTACTAGCTGGGATGAGATGAGGAAGATCTTTCTTCGCAAATATCAGGCCTACTGCAGATCAAAGGATCTCAAAGATGACATCTTTGGAATGACTCAACAGGAAGATGAGATCTTGGAGGAGTATTTGGAGAGGTTCTCATACAACTTACAGAAATCTAAATACAATTCTCTGACACCAGAGATGATTAGAACAATATTTCTGAAAGGAATAAGAGAAGAGTATTTAGATATTTTAAATGTTATGGGTAAAGGTGACATTTCTTACCTTCCTTTTGATGAGATACAAGATTTATGTCAGAAATATTCGAGAGGGAAGGCTAGGACTGGAAAAAGGGACATCATTATTAAATTAAACAAGTCTGCAAACAGTGGTATTTCTAGGGATGAGCTTGGAAATCTGCTAGAAGATTTGAAGACTAATTTATTGAGCACATTAGGTACATAGGTCGAAGTAGCAAAAACCAAGAAGAGACAAGAACAACAGGACCAGCAAGATCAAGCTTTGTCTATCTTTTGTCCTAAGTTTAGAAAGAAACGTCCACTTAAAGAATGTCCTTTAAATGCTCTTGAAATTTGTGGTTTATGTACTTTTAATCACAAAACTGATGACTGTCCTAGATTAAAATAATTACAGGAAGCTCGAATGGAGGAGAATCAAAGCATGGATTCTCTCTACTTTATAGTACAATGAATACCTTGGCATCCACAATACTCAGGTATGTCTCAAGACCCTATACAACAATTTCATACAAATTATCAAACTCCTATTCAGAATTCATGGAGTGCACCCATGCCTTGGAAAACTTGGTCTCCTCCATTAGCCCAACCTACTCCAAATTGGAGAGGTTATGCCCATGGTAACCAAACATACCAGCAAGCTTATTTGCAGCCCTATCAACAACCTTCAGCCTATACTCAATATCAGCAGACTCAAGTCCAAGCCCCATCTTTCCAAGTTCCATCTTTTCAACAACCCAATATGGTTCCTCAATTGGGTCCACCACCTCAAAAGCTTCAATTGCCATCCAATCAGCCTCCACCTCGGCCTACCCAATTTCCAGCTTAACCAATTCCAAATCCAAATAATAAAAAAGACAAACCCATGTATAATGTTGATGATGGAATGGCACTTCCCTACTCAGTCCTTCCACTGCAAAATATCAATTTAAGATTTGGGAAAACCTTACAAAAAGAATCTCCTGTTATCTTAAAAGAACAAAAAGAAAATGAGAAAATTCCAAAAAAATTAAATACAGAAAAATCTCAGTTAGAAAATCATAATAAAAAAGGAAAAACATTAGTATCATATGAACCTCCTTTTCCAGAAAGGTTGGTCAAAGAAAAACGTTCAATTTCCTTACCTGATTTTGATGTTTTGAATGAGTTAACAAATGCATATGTCAAAATTCCTTTACTGCAGGCTATAAAGGATATTCCAATTTATACTAAAGTAGTTAAGGAATTATGTCTTAATAAAAGGAAGAAGGATCCATTAAAAATTCATGTGGTAGGCAATCCAGCAGGATTAATGTCTAACACTATTTTCATTGAAAAGTATGTAGATCCTGGGATTCCAATGGTTACAATCACTATTAATAATTTTTCAATTCCAAAAACATTGATCGATTTAGGTGCTTCCATTAATGTTATGACACTTGAAACAATGGAATACCTTCACTTGACAAATCTCAGACCAACTGCAACAGTCTTGGAATTAGCTGATAGGTCTAAAATTACGCCTGAAGGGGTCTTAGAAGATATCATTGTTTCTTTAAACTCCTGGGAGTATCCCGTTGATTTCATAGTGCTACAGCCAAAGTCTAACCTAGGAGGCCACCCTTTGATTCTTGGCAGACCATGGCTAGCAACAGTAGATGCCTTCATAGGGTGTAGGTCAGGGAGTATGCTCATTTCACATGGGACAGAAAGAAAAAAAATTGCACTTTACCCTTCTGCCCAAAGACCATCTACATTAGATTAGCTGTCATGGATTAATGAGACTAAGAACAAGAAGAAGAAGTGATTCAGCCTATCCTAAGCATCAGTTAGTTCTTTGATTTTCAGGAAGAAAACCATGAAGATTTGTTAGATTATTTTATTGCTGAACTTGATATTTCTGAAGAATTAAGAGATATGCAATATGCTGCGGCTGATCAAGTTTTGGGTTATAATTTTCAGGAAAATTGCACAGTACATTCTCTAGCATTGGCACTTCATAATATATTTAATGTTCATTCAATCATAGATATGCATAGTAAGACAATTGAAATCAGTCGAAGAAAACAGTTGAATATAAGTGCACATCTTACTACATCACAGGAAGCACAACTGATTACTCTGCTGAATAAACATTCCCATGCTTTTGCTTGGGAGTACACTGATATGCTAGGTATTCATCATGAGACATGTACTCACCATATTTACACAGATGATAAAATCAGACCTCTTAAACAACCGCAACGCAGAATGAATCCTGAACTAAAAGAAATAGTCAAAGAAGAGCTGCAGAAGTTGTTAAAAGTAGGGTTTATCTACCCCATCTCCGACAGCCAATGGGTCTCTCCCTTGGTTGTTGTTCCTAAAAATAATGGTAAATGGCGTATATGTGTGGATTACAGGGAATTAAATAAGGCAACATTAAAAGACTACTTTCCATTTCCTTTCATTGATCAAGTGTTGGATACCCTAGCTGGAAAAGAATACTTTTCATTTTTAGATTGTCTCAGTGGGTATAATCAAATTAGTATTGCAACAGAAGACCAAGACAAGACCACCTTCACATGTCCCTGGGCACCTATTCCTATAAGGTTCTACCTTTTAGCTTATGTAACGCCCCAGCTACCTTTTAGAGGGCAGTCCTGGCCATCTTTGCAGATTTGATTCATGAGTGTGTTGAAATTTACATGGATGATTTTACTGTATATGGAAGTACCTTCGAGGATTCCTTGGAAAACCTGGAGAAAATTTTAAAAAGGTGTGTTGACTCAAATCTTTCCCTTAGTAATGAAAAATGTTTTATGATGATGACTGAAGGGATAGTTTTAGGACGTCACATTTCTGCATCTGGTATAAAAGTAGATCCTGATAAAATTCAAATTATTGACAATTTATCTGAACCAACAACTCAAACCAATGTAAGAATCTTTTTAGGGTATGTAGGCTATTATCGTCGATTTATTGCAAATTTTAGTAAGATAGCTCTGCCATTGTTTAAATTGATTTCCAAGGATGTGAATTTTAATTGGGATACTAATTGTCAATCTGCATTTCAGACACTTAAGGAGAAGCTCTCAACTGCACCCATTTTAAGACGACCAAATTGGACATTACCTTTTCATATTTCTACTAATGCCTCTACTACTACAATAGGGGCCTCATTGCGCCAGAAAGAACATACTTTGACTTATGTAATCTATTTTATAAGTAAAAATCTGACACCTACAGAGTTAAACTATACAGTCACTGAAAAGGAAATGTTAGCGGTGGTTCATGCTGTAAATAAGTTCTGTCATTACATAACTGGTTATGAAATTTTTGTCCATACAGATCATTCAGCCTTACGATATTTAATGAACAAGTCTATCACTAATGGTCGGATTACTAGATGGTTGTTATTAATGCAGGAATTCAACATCATTGTTCTAGATCGACCTGGACGAGAAAATCAAGTGGCAGACTTCTTGTCTCGCTTACACAATACTGGTGAGGTTGTTCCTGTTTTAGATAGTTTTCCTGATGAACACCTATTTGCAATTTCTGTTATTACTCCTTGGTATGCTGATATTGCTAATTACTTATCATTAGGTCAATTACCACCATCTATGACATCTAAAGAAAAGAAAAAGGTTATTAAACAAAGTGCTAGGCATATATGGGTTAATGGTGACCTCTTTTACACAGGATATGACCTAATTATAAGAAGATGTGTATGACAGGATGAAATCTTAGATATTTTAAAGGCATGTCATGACGAACCGTGTGGTGGTCATTTTCCAGATAGAAGAACAGCATACAAGATACTCAATTTGGGGTATTATTGGCCTACTATTTTCAAAGATGCTAAGAGGTATGTTAGAAGTTGTGATACTTGTTAGTGGATGGGACGGCCAGTCCGGTCTGATGAAATGCCACTCCAACCACAGATCCTCATTGAACCTTTTGAAAAGTGGGCCCTTGACTTCATTGGTCCAATTCATCCACCATCACAAGGGAAGAAGTACATTCTGGTCTGTACAGACTATGTTACTAAATGGGTAGAGGCAAAACCTTTACCGAGAGCCACAGAACAAACTGTGGTAAACTTTCTGTTTGAGGAAATATTTGTCCGTTTTGGGGTGCTTAGGGAGATTGTAACTGATCAAGGTACCCATTTTATCTCCAAACTAGTGAAGGAGATTGCAGAAAAGTACAAGATCAAGCACAGAAAGTCCACCCCTTACCATCCACAAGAAAATGGACAAGTGGAATCTACAAACAAGACTTTAGAAGGCATCATCATCAAAACTGTTCAGATGCATAGGAAGGATTGGTCAGCTAATATTACTAAAGCTTTATGGGCATACCGGATCACTTGGAAAAATAGTATTGGTTTTTCTCCTTACCAGCTTGTCTACAGTAAGCAAGTCCTCCTCCCTATAGAGTTTCAAATTCATACCTTCAAGTTAGTAGCAGATTTGGGCATGGATCTTTCTGAGGCTCAACAAGAAAGAATACTTCAGTTGAATCAGCTAGATGAGATGAGACAGGCTGCCATAGAACACAATATTCTGATACAACAGTAGAGAGCTCAATGGCATGAAAAATTTATCAAAAAGAAACAATTTCACATTGGTGACTGGGCACTACTGTTTGACTCAAAGTTTAAACACTTCAAAGCCAAATTCACTACTCACTGGCTTGGTCCATATGAGATTGTTGAAGTCTATGACAATGGTTCAGTCAAACTTCAAACCATAGATGATGAAGCACGTACCTTTGTGGTCAATGGCCATCGGCTCAAGCTGTACAACAAACCTATCAACAAGGAAGATTTCATTCAACAGATTTCACAGCAACAGGAAATGCAAGTGCTGGATAGACACATCAGTGTTTCTCCTTCACCTGCTTCTTAGTTGATCTGATATAGCATACAAATAAAACAAAAACAGAAAAAGAATATAAAAATAGAAAATAAAAACAAAATAAAAAATATATATATAAAAAAAAAGAAAAAAAAAAGGAAGTTTAATTGTGAAAACCAGGTCATTGGCACAATATAAACTTGAATTTTCTATGGAAAACCAGGCTTGCCTGGCCATTGAAAATTCACAAAAAAATCTTCTTCCAATTTCTTGTCTTTTACATAGTTTTATTTTCCAAATAATGAAGATCTTGTTTGACTTGAGGACAAGTCAAAAGGTAGGGCTGTGAGGGGGATAAGCATTTTCATGCTTCTTTAGAACCCTCCAAGTATTTTCCATATGGATAAGGGACCTGATTTCTAGCAATACAAGTAATTTTTAACAATGAAGAGGGACCTGAATTTCAGTGAAGCAGAAGGAATCTGAGATAGCAGACAGAAGACATTAGAAGGATAGAAATGAATCAGAATACAAAGCAACTTCATCAGGCAGCAAGCTCATCATACAGGGATATCAAGCAAAGTCTGTAAGAATTTATAGTTTTTATGTTTTAAAAAGTTTCAGAATTCTTTGTTTTTAAGTGATGACATATTACCAACTATTGTAAAGCTTGACTACCTATTTTTTCATTATTCTGATAGTCTCTGCCAGTACTCTACTTACCTTCCATTAGTCTCTGCCAGCACTTCATTTTTCCACCCTAGGGGTCAAGATGGTTGTCACGATCAAACCCAAGGGAAATTTTAAATGGCCAAAGTCTATACTACATTCTATAGGATACAAACTGCATTCTACAGGAAGATTTTTTGGTTTAAAGACAAAAGGGGTCTCCTTCTCAGCAAAAAGTGGAATATTTTTGACATAAAGGAATTTCAAAAGTTTCTTTTATATGTGTATTTAGTGCATCATGCATTAGGTAACATATAGAATTTAAGGAAGGGAACAATGGTCATATATCTTCAGCGCATCTTTTAAAAGAAAAAGAGGTTTATTTTTAAAGGAAAAAAAATTCCTTTTATTACAGCTTGTTCAAATAAACATTGGGCATACAAGGAAATTAAGATGAATATAAAACGTGGTAAAACCTTACCTTTCATTTTTATGAGTGATTGAATGAAGTGGCATGAAATGATGAAAGGAAAATGTGGAATGATGCCCTACGACAGCATGTAAATGAGCTTGAGTCTATATTATGAATTGGTAAAATTGGAGACCATGACTTGGTCATTTTCCTTGAGGCCGAGTCCAATTGTTTGTCTCTGCAAAATCGACTGCTGTGTGAAGATAATTGACAGTTTGCAGAGAGAAGGGGCCATGGGTTACAGGAAGTGTGAATCCACCATTTGCTGAAGAAATCACGCAGGAAGAAAGATAGTTAGTGAGAAGGAAGTTGTGGATACACCAATCTCTGTGGAAATTGCGTAGAGGAAGTGAAAATAATTACACTAAGAGGAGGTAAAACTTAAAACCCCTTTCCTTCCTAAATACTCTTCTCATACCAACAGGAATTTCATATTTTCAGAGTATTGTTTTGGGAATAAGGAAGACAAAGACAGAGTTAAAGATTGAAGTTTTCTGTTGAAATTCAAAATGTCAGCTAGATTGGAACCAGCAAAATTTAATTCTGCTGATATTCATGAGACTTGCATGGAGGTTTTTGAAAATAAGCAATGGGTAAATTTCTTTGAAAAATTTAATGGGCATAATGAGCAGGCTAGTCTAGCTTTTGCTGAAACCTTTGATGGAGAAAGAGTTATAGTGGGGAACTTGCATTTTAGACTGTCAGAAGACATCCTAGCACAAGTTACTGGCTTGCCACAGCAAGGAGAAAGGTTTTTCAAGACTAAACAGTTTAAAGAGAAAGTATGGATGTCATTTTTTTGCAGATCAAGAGCAGGGTCAGTCAATTGGAAGAAAGGGATACCAAGAAGTTGGCTGGTTCATCCCTGGGATGAAATAGTTTATGTCATTAAAAAATTTATTACTTTTGAAGGCAGATTCAACATTGTTTACCTTTATCACATCAAGCTGTTGCAACATTTAAAAGGTGAATGTGAGATCAATATGCCCTATTTCCTGCTACAGAGTTTGACTAAGATGGCTAAAGCTGTCCAAAGGCGTCCAAAAGACAAAATGACAAGCCTTTTTCACTGTGGACTTATTAAAATCATCATCCAGCATGAGTTACAAAGGAAAAATTTGACATGGTCAGGATTTCTAGTTCACAATCAGTTTGAAGAGCAGGAAGAATTGCTTGAAGAAGGTATCAAAGAAGATGAATTATTGATGATCACATACCCTGGGGAAACAATCTCAAAACCACCAAAGGGGAAGAAGAAAACGAAAGAGGTATTGCTGATTACTGATGATCAAGATAACTCAGAGGCAACAAGTTCAAAAGATCCCCAGAGAAGGATGCAAACTAGAAGTGTGAAGAGAAAAGAAAACCAGTATCAAAAACAAGATCAGATCTTCACCACCTACCAAAGAAATCCAAGAAAGTATAAGCAAGCTCAAATCCAATCAGCATTAGAAGATGAGGAACATATGCAAGCCTTGGGGAGTCAAGAAGAAGATCCAGCAGCTGAAATAGGATAGGATATTCAAGACCCCGATGAGGTGATCAAGCAGGCAAAAAGGATCAATCTCTTCTTAGACCAGTAAGAGGAGGAAAAAGAAAAGCAGTTAGGACAGGAATTACCCAAAGGTTCAGCTTCTCTTTTCTCAGAACAACAAGCTATGGAAGGGGAAAAAGAAGATTCAGCACGAGAGCATGAATAATTTGGAATAGATACCAATTCTGAGCAACTTCCAATAAAAATGAAGAAAAAGAAGGCTTCTAAAAGAAATAAAGAGATTAAGAGATTTAAACTTGAAATAGAGGAACTTGAGCAAAAGAATGAGAAGCTAAGAGAAGTCAACATGAAGCTGAAGGTTCATAGGACACGCATCTCTAAACAAGCATACAGATGGTATAAGCAAAGGAAGGTTTACAAGGCTAAGTATGAGAGACTGAAGGTCCTCTATGCATCTCGGGCTTCAACAGATGTATCATCATAGACAGAAGACTAGAAGCAAGATGATCAGCAAAAAAAATTTGGTTTTTGAATAGGGTCAAACATTTTTGGCATGGGGACATGCAGCAGTTTCCTCTTGGGGGAGATGTTGGGCACCATTTTGATCTCTGTTTGCCACTTAGATATCTTTCATTTCCCTTCATAAAACCTTCATATTGATTAGAAAATATTTAAAGTTCACCCATGAACCTTGGTTAAGAGGTATAATGTCATTTTTTTCTAATAAATTGAGTTTTGAGACTTTTTAAGCATTTTAACTAAGATTTTTATTCAGATTACGGGATGTGCTAACTTCCTGTATTATCTCCAAAGTTGAGCATTTGCAGGACAGCTAGGAAGGAATTGGAAGATGGAGGGAAGATCCTCAGTGTCCAAGGATGGATGAATTTCCAACGGATAGCTGCTATGGCTCTCACAGGTGTCAAGTCAATCGCAGTCAAAGGCGACCACTTGTACTACCACTCAACAAAAAAGAAGGGCAGCTCTGATTTTGTTGAGTCTCACAGATCTGATAGAGGCTCTTGATGTCTATGTTCATTAATTATTTTCCAGGATTATAGCATTTCGAGTTTTATTTTAAATTTGTATAAGTACTTCACAAAAGAATGAAGAAATCATCACGATTTGGGGAGAAACGCATAGTGTTTCTGAACTGCGTGGTTTTACTGTGTAATCGATTTATGGTGATTACATTGAGAGTTTAGTCCTATAATTCTTCAACTGTGTGTGTGAACGAAGCTTTGGAGGGCCCCCATTTTTGAGTTTGCACATTCTTTTACTTGTCGGTGAATGCGTTTTGGATTATTGCAGCGATTTGGATTGATGCAATTGGTTTAAATCGTGCCAGTGGTATGTTTAATTTCTGTAGGATTCAATTATGTTATTTTAGAACAAGTTAAATTAGTTTCCAATTGATTTTATAAAAGCTTTGTTATCTCATTTGAACGGTTCAGGCTACGATCCCATCGTGTTGCACATCACTTGCAATTTATGAGCCCTGTCATTTTATTGATTGTATACTAAAGGAATGGTTCAGACCACGATTTCTGTATGCTGCATATCGCTGCTTATTCAATGATAAAATGTCAAGAACAATTATAAGTTATGAATATTTTCCTGTAAGGGAGATTGATGGTTAATTGTTCATTCAGCACTGGGGTATTAGACAGAATCTTGTAGTTTATAGTTTAGATTTAGGCTTAATTCATTATAATTACTTTAAAAGCTTTTATAGATAAATTACTCTCACATTTGATTTGCTGTGTAATTGAAAAGAAACAAATGAAGCTGTCCCTATAAAAGGATTTTTGTATCTTTAAGCCATAGTATTTTTAATCTGCCAGTAGGTTTATTTCACAGATAATTATATTATCCAAACAAGTCTAGCTCTAAGTCCTAAAACTTGGATATGCCTCTAAACTTACTGACCCGGATTGATATAAATTTAAGGTCTGATTTGCATTAGTAGAGCAGAGCCCAACAATCCCCATACCATGGATCCAAAGTTGAGATCAGGAAAATGTGCTCATCGACAAACGTGTCTTCACAAACTTCCTCTTCCTCCTCGCTTGGGAAATTAGATATAAGCTCTGCAAAAATCAATGATTTTTTCAATTTTTCTGAAACAAACTTGAGATTGAATTCTTGCAAGATGAAAATCCACTTATTATACTTTCCCCTGATCATCCTTCTAGTGAGGACGAACTGAAATGGATTGACATGGGCTACCACCAAGGTCTGACGAAGGAGAATGTAGTGTCTCAATCTTTGAACCGGATGAACGATAGCTAAGGAAATTTTCTCCACATGGGAACAATGGATCTCTGCATCTATAAGGTTTTGGCTCAAATAATATACGACATGCTCATGGAGCTCCTCATCCTCTTGAACCAAAACCATATGAATCATCTCCATGGACGCGGCCACATAAAGCAAAAATTCACGACTATAGTCGGGTGGACTAGACACAGGGGCCGATGCTAAGGCTTGTTTAAGTGTGTCAAAGGACTCCTAGGATCACTCACCCCAACAAAAGATATTCTCCTTCTTCAAAAGATTCATAAAGCCTTTAGTCAAATTGGAAAAGTTAACCACGAATCTCTGTAAGAAATTTGCCATGCCTTACAAACATTGAAGATGTCTAATGTTTCTCGGGGGAGACAATTGAAGTATTGCATCAACCTTTAAGGGATCGACTCTTATACCCTCCTTGGAGAAAATGAACCCTAACAGGTGACCAGACTTTACACAAAATATGCATTTATGAGGATTTAACCTAACCAAGTAATGGTGGCATCTTTCGAACACTAATCTCAAATGGTAGGAATGACGCATCCTCTAACAAGAATGAGCAGCAAGGTCATCCAAAAAGACTTCAATAATCAATTTGAGATCATGGAAAATCAAGGTCATAGCCCACTGAAATGTGGCTTCAGCATTTTTAAGGCTGAAAGGCATCTTTCAATATGCAAAGGTACCCCAAGGACAGATAAATGCAGTTTTATGTTGGTTCTCAGGTTTTATATGGATCTGATTGTATCTAGAAAAGCCATCCATAAAGGAAAATACCTTGCTTCCCACACACTCATCAAAAATTTGATCAATAAATGGTGTGGGAAAATTATCTTTTGGACAGGAACGATTCAAGTCATAAAAATCAGTGCATATATAGATTGCTTCCTGCTTCTTATCAACCGGAATGGGATTTGAAACCCACTCCATCAAGGAACGGGATAGATAAAACTGACATTTAACAGCTTTTCTATCTGAGCCTTAATTGCGGGGGATTTTCTAGGATTCACCGCACGCAAGCATTGTCGAACAGGCTTAGCATTGGGATAAGTTTTAATTTCATGTTCAACAATGCGAGGGTCAAGACCTGGCATTTACTCGTATGACCAAGCAAAGACATCATGAAACTCTTTGAACAGCTTGGTATACTCTTGAATCTCAGCATGGGAACATTCTAACCCAATATAGATATTCTCAATATTGCCAGGATCATGAGAGATATTGATAGGGATGGTAGGAGATATATTCTCCATGTTTCCATCAGCCATCGGATCAAGAGAGCTCAATGGAACCATGGGGCTACCAATTCTCTCACTAAGAATCTACCTAAAGTATTCACACTGCAAATGGTCAATATCCAGAAGAAAATAAGATCTATGATGTAACTCTTCCCAAGGTGGCTCAAACCTAGACATGGCCTCAGTAATAGATTCATCTAATGGAAAAACACTATCGAGGAAATCATGTGCATGAGAAGACTTAACTACCCATGCAGGAAGCACATATGGGTCCTCCTCCTCCATCCATGAAGAGGAAGGACTAGGCTTTGCAACACATTCAAGATTCGCTTGAGATGCTATCATTGCTGCATGCAATGACACATCCGTTTCGATAGGATTACTCGAAGGACTCTGTGTAGGAAGGATCCAAGGATCTTTGACATGGGTAGTGCAAAAAGACACCTAACTCAATGAAGATGAAGCCCCATCAAAACTAGAATCGATCATAAGAATGGGTGTAGGAAAACTGAAGCTTACCATAAGGCATGGATACATGCCAACACCCACACTCCCAGTTTCTAGTTGAGAATGATCAATAATCGGGATAAAAGCTCCTAATGATGCAGTAACACTCAAATTTTTGAGGTCTGATCAATAGTAACAATATTCCCATTAAATGGAAAGCATACAACTCAAAATAGAGAAGAAGCTATGTCTTTCATTATATACATCCAATTCCTACCCAGTAACAGATTGTAATCAAGGCGCGCATAAACCACCTCGACCTCGATTGCAACGGTCTTCCCTCTCAAACAGACTTTAAGAGAAGCAAGAATTCCATTCAGCTGAAACAATCTACCATCAAAAGAAATCATCATGGTAGCATATTTAGACAACTCGGGGGAACCCAAACCCTTCCAACATGACAAAGACATCACAGAAGCAACAACACCTTTGTCAATCATAGTGCACTTGACGATCATGTTAAGATATTCTACAGGAATCAAGAGAGACACATAGTATGGCAAGCGAGGTTGTAGTCCCACATTTTCAAATTTAATGATGGAGGAAGAGTTATCATCGTTAACACCAAGAGAAAAAATCAAATCCTTCCTTTGTGAAGGACAACTCTGAAGTACTTCAAGTGCAGACATCGCACAAGGAGTGTGTCCCAAATCCTTGACAACAAAATAGTTATGGGAAGCTCGGGCATTAAGATTGTGTCCCGAAGGCTTTAGGACTCCCTTAGGAATGCGATGTGCAACTTAAGGTTTATCCATAGGGTTTTCAATACACAAAGGACTTCCGGGAGGAGCAGGTTCCTTTCCAAGGTCTGGTTGTGATGAGCCATAGTCCTTCATACGAGTTGCAACCTTAGTAGCACGCACCATGTTGATGTAACCATGACCACTACTGGCTTTCGGTGGATCTTAATCTCCACCAGACTGATCATGGGTCCTCAAGTTCATGTTTTGATTATGGGGTAAAGGTTTGGTCAGCACAGCTGGGCCCTGTGCTATGAACCTCGAGGCGTCTTCCATATGAGGGCACAAGTGAGTGAGGTGGTCATCCTTACACAAGCTGCAAGGAAACTTAACCTTACATTTAGAATTATTTCCCCCACAGCATTGTGGGTGTTCTTGTCATTAAAATTGGCATTTTCATTCCTATTCCCACCCTTACGATTGTTCTTACCCTTTTTCTTATTCCGTCTGGGTTGCTGGTTACCCTTCTGGTCCGACGATTGCACGAAAAGCACATTCGCTGTTTGGGTGGGTTGAGACGAAGCTATGGCTTCTCCCGAGGAAGATTGGTTGATATATAGTTGAATCACCTGTTGCACAACCGAAACTGCAGGTTTGGTACTCGTACAACCAACAATGCCATTGGCATGTGGTCCAAGTTTTACCTTAGGGTCAAAACTATAATTTGGAGCATTAGGAATGATCTCATATAACAATCCATATTGAGCATAAATCCAATCCAATTCCTATGCCCTAAAAATGGCTTGTTCCTCATTCTGTACTTTGGACGTAGAAACATCCTTCGCTATATAAGGCAGTAATGATTTAAGGAACCAATCGAGGAGAAACTCCGGCAGTATGAAGGCTTTAATCAATCTCTTCTGTCTAGACCATTCTTGGATATGGTCCAAGATATGCATGGCTTTGTCTTGCCAAAATGTCGACAAGAGTTTTGTACCAACATTGTAATGCACTAGTATTTCGAAGTGATTGAGAAAATTCATAGCTATGTCATCGAACAAAACAAATGCCCCCCCTAGGTAACTCTATGTACCATTTCGCTGCAGGCCTAGTCAGGGTGCATTGAAACAGCCTTAAATGGATCGAATCACCGTGTAAGGAATTATAAGAGCACCAAAGGTGAAATGTAACTAGGATATTCTCTTGGTTTTCCCTCGAATTTTGGAATGTCCGAGGGAATCTTGGTAGGGACAGCTGGCCAAGCCGGGTCATGGGATACCGGATCGTTCGTTAGTCTTGACAAGTCAGGTAAATTTAACGTTACAAGGAAAGGGAGCCTAGGTTTAGCATGTTGATGCCACGCTCCCTGATAGTTTTGGTTCACATAAGACTGAATACCGTAACCACCATGGCCATGGCCATAGTATCCTCCTCCTATTTGACCTGTGTAGGGTGGCATGGAAGCACCATAATGTGGTGTACTTTGACTATTTGGAGCTACAAAACCATAATTCAGGGAATAAGAGGATTTTTGATACCCATACCCATAAGGTGAATAAATCTGTCCATACTGTGGTCCATAATATTGTCCATGAGAAGCTCCATAAGATTTCCCATGAGATGTCCCATGATAAACTCCATAAGTAGGAATATGAGGAACTCCATACGATAGACCATAGGACATTTCGGAAGTAGGAATATGACCTCCTGAGACAATAGGAGGTACTTGACTCTGAGACACAACTATGCGAGTAGTAGTAGTATGAACATGAGTAGTAGAAACATTTCGGCCTGAAGGACCATGTGAATCAGGGGGAGGAATAGCATTCGAAGAACTAGGAATAAAGGAAGAAGGGACATGTGAAGTAATTTAATTGGTATTCCCTATAGTCACTTGTCTTGGTTTTGGTATCTAAATAGGACTACTAACACCAGGTCTAGGATGAACATGTGATGTATCCTCCACTACTAGGATGGAGGGTGCAATGTGACTCGTGCTCCCAAATATCTCCACATGGAAAGGCACAGGAGTGCCCCCAGGCGTAGTGTTAGGTTCAAACTACGACTTGGCATGGTATGCTAGGTCATGTGCAGGGACACCAGACATGCCATAACTAACATATCTAGTGCTCGTAGTTTCATGATGAGCCTCATCGCCAGGCATCCAATACCGATGACCTGTGAATGAGGGATCATACCTATATTGTCTAGGTATATCAGGTGAAGGATCATACCTAGAGTGTGTAGGTATATCAGGAGTAGGATCATATACATGTGTAGGATCTTCTTCCCCAACCTCGTGAGGTGGAGAAGACAACTCAGGATTTTCATCTTTATTGTCTTCCATCGTGTGTGAATCAATGTGAGAAGTAGGCTGCTTGGACTGTCTGTTTATCTCACCCAAAGGAGGAGAAGATGTAGAAGGAGGAATTCCTGCTAAACATTGAGAATGATGAAGTGTTGCACTCGAATCCACAATGACTCAAAAAAAATGAAAAAGACTCTTCTAATTATGCAAATCCTAAGCAAGCTAGTGTGCACAGAGCATACACCTATATAATCTAAAGCCAATCACAAGTAAACAAGGGTAGGATATGTGAGATCCTGAATGAAGCAGGTATGTATCTCCTAGGAGAGGATTAAGAATCCCATACACACCAAGTGGAGGTTCGTAACCAATTATTGTGGCCCTCAGCTTCAACGCATATAGCAACTGTGTTGTCCGACCCCAACCTGGCTGGGACACCTGTAGAATAACCCCTATGAAGTACCCCCTCAATAACCTAGTTAAGGAAACTAAGGACACCTCAATGTAATCAATGCTAAGGCGGACATTCATAGGTGGGATTGACCGTATAGGCAGGGTAGGAAATCCTAAAACTCTTGAAAGAGCCCCCAGATATGAATACAATATTGGAAATATCTATGGTGCTACTCAGTTATGACTAGGGGTCATCCCAATCAATAACCACTCACACTGCCTCATGCTTAACTCCCTTGTAAGAGGAGGATCCTGAGAAACACTAATTATACCAAATAATTTCACACTCTCACCTGGACAGACACATACATGTTGTTTTTTAGTGGTCTTGGAGAATTTACTCACAATGAACAATTCCAAGACCCTAAAACCTAATCTTGTTGGTATACCCTATAAAAGAAAATAGTGTAATCCATTTTAATTAAGCATTGATTTTATTTGGTTTATTAAGAAAAAAGGTAGACGATCATGCAACCAATGGTGTTATGACACAACATGAAGTAAAATGCACACCTAACAATCAATGCAAATGCATTGTGTCGAATGAAAAACAAGGCATGCTACTACATGAAATGCAAAATTTTCTTCAAATGACAAATGCAACATTCCTATATGAAAGCCTCGCTCATACTTCTCTAACCAAACCTAGTGCAAGTACTGTGAAAATGCAAAATGCAATCATGCATAATGATGCAAAGAAGCAAATATTTTTGTACTTTTTGAATAAAAATGAGATAATAAAGCAAAAAAATTACTCTACCCACCCCAGACTCTGTAAGCACTATCAAATAGCACCAACACAAAGCACTAAGGTAAAAGAGGCCTAATGCGCTAATCCCAAAACAAAAAATAAAAAATGCAACGACAAGAACATTCTTAAAAAAAATTACCCAAAAAAGCGTCTCTGGTCAGAAACAGAGGTGTATACAGACTCTAGAAGCATCTAAGGAGACTCAACAATCATCAAAACTCACCCAGCAACACTCAATCTCCCTCTAAAAGGAAAAACTTAGGGCATACGTGACTGTGTGCATAAAACCCATGTAAATACGTGAATATCTCAGTCAAAACTGTGTGTACACACGACTGTGAGGCAAAAACTTATGTATAGGAAGAAAAAGAGATAAAAATGAAGGCAAACAAATAAGCTGAGACAAAATTCACTCCTATCAGACACTACGAGGAAAACATGCCCCCATACCCAACTCAGAAACAGAGAAATCAAAGCAATTCAAGAAAATTGAATTCAAATAAAAAAACTCCACAGGAAAAATGACTAGGAACTCCCCAATGGAGTCTCCAATTCTATTAAAGAGAGAAATTTCTATGGCTTGGGGTACCACAACAGACAGATTAACTCTAGAAATCAAGCCTTCCCTATATGCAAGAGAAACCAAACATCTAACTCTAAAGGATATTGGTTTGTACCTTATTCTGGATGGTTGATGTAGATCCTCGTTGAGCTTTTCCACTCTTGCTTGTATTAGAAATTTGCTTCCTCAACATTCAGCAAACAAGACAAGCATGCTATATATAATTGTGTTATACCCACTCTAGCATATATAATCAGTAACATATAAGCATTTAAAAGAATCCATGTATCAAATACTCATTTAAATACACATTATTGGATAGGAAAAGATATTTCTATTGATATAAAATAGGTATTACAATAGTGACAACCTTTGTCAGCACGTCTATGAATCGGAGAAACTGAGTCCCCCACTTGGTCCTCCACCACTTCAATCCTCCATCTCTTGATAGCAAGCTCACAAGCAAAAGGCAAGCTTGGGAAGAACACAAAGTACTCCAAGGGACAAACAGATGCATAATCAATTATAAGCTTTGGCAACAATGGACTATAGTTTTCTTTCTCTTCAATTACTCCTCCTTCAATGTATCCAAAGGGTTCCTTATATAGCTCTTCAATGGGGTAATGGAATGTCGAATTTGAGCAATCTCAAGGCATATGGAAGGCCAAGAGACAAGTTACTCAGATCCACATCAAGGAAAACCTCAAAATCATTTGTCCTTTTACACACATCCCGATGTACGTGGGTTTAAGGGTCAAATCCCCGTATATACACGAGAAAGGGATTAAAAGTCACGTATGGAGATTATTGCATGTTTTTAGGGATGATCTTGGAAACATCAACGGTACAAAAATGGTCCATGGGGTCTAAAGAGTCTACAGAGGGATAGGGAAGGCCATAAAGGTGTGATCCACCATGTGTGGTAAAATTAGTTGTAACAAAGATTATAAACCCTTTTTATATTAAATAGTTGTATGAACAGTAAGGAAGATAAAAACCACATACTTGAAATTTGAAGCTATTTTAATGTTTAGAACCCTGCACACTTAAGAACACATCATTAACAAGAAGATAAACAATTATGACCTTATGGTTGTTAACCGAATAATTTGTAAACTACCATGTTCCACCCAACCATGACCCTTAACCGTTCCTGGTTTCAGTCCAGATCACCCCAAGTTGGTTCCCGCATGCAAGTAATCTAGAGATCCTAAAGGTAAGGCTTCACATGTCTAGGATAATAGGTTCTGTAGCATATGGCTTTTCCTTTTTGGAAAAATGCTCTCCAAGAACTCTTAGGAGAATAATGATTAGATAGCATAGACTGAGTGAGATCCCTAAGACTTTCTTTGGCGTGGGTCTTTATAGACAATCTTTAGGAAAATGGATAGTTAAATTTCAGTTAGCTCAAGAATCATTTGATTTCTTGAAATAATATTTTACTTTAATTTATGTAAATTTAATATTAATTTATCTTAGCTTAGGAACTCTTTGAATAGTTCCTATTTTGACTCCTTTTAGGTACTAAGATATTTCATTAATTATTTTAGTAAATAATAATAATTAGATCCTTCAATTATTATTTTATAATTACTAGTATTATTACATATTCTTACCATTTTATTCATAAGGTATATAAATTATATATGTATAACATTTTTACTTTAGGTATCATATCGCATGATACCAAATCACTTAGTACTTTCTTTAGCTTATAATCACTTCTTTAATTAAGGCCTTTAGGTAGGTTTGGTTAACTAAGTTGGGTAGCTCTATGCCTCCTTGCATGTTGGATTACCTCGTATAACATGGTAGTTCTTCAGTACTTGATGAGACACAAAATTCAAAATTTCATTTAATCAACTTAAAAATAAGTAAGATGAGATCAGTGTTTTATGGGAGGCATTTTCAGTCAACACAATTAATTTTCGGTAACTCCTAACATTATTCAGAGCCCATACTCATTGCTAAAAATAGGGAGTTACACTTAGTGCAATTCTAGATATTCTCACTCAACACTAATGTTAGGATGTACTTGTATATTACACCTAGGGATACAATGGCCAAGGATCCGATGTTCGAGAGATTATGCTCGACATCAATTTACATTTCTCCAAGGATTATTCCCAACACTTCCAATTCTTATATTTTCATCTGCTCCATAGTTTTTGCTCAACACAATCTTTAAATTACTCATGTGCTCCAGAGATTGTGCTCAACACAACATTAAATACCGATGTGCCTCAGAGCTATTTCTCAACACAAACATCAAGTCATACATGTGCTTTAGAGCTTATGCTCAACACAAACATTAAATACTCATGTGCTTCAGAGCTCTTGTTCAACACAAAGACCAAATCACTCATGTGCTTCCAGGTCCATTCCCAACACTTGCAGTCATATATATATGCTAAAATAAAACATATGCATTTGGCTTATGCCCAATATATCAATAAATCATCATACTCGTGTGTAGTGGGGTCTTATACCCAATATACAAAATATAACATAAAAGTAACATCATATGAAATGAGACTTATGTCCATAAGTGTTAGGTCAAAATTCAGGATATTACATTTTTTGTGCATGTTTGGGGACAAGCGCGAGTGCTGTGCAATGTGGGAAGAGACTTGGTCAACTGCACAAATTTTTGGGTAACCCCACGTAAAAAATGACCTTTACCCAATGTTTGGTCATTTACAATTTTGCAGGGTTCCCTGTTGCGGCGTTGTAACTCACCTCCCTTTTGGGGATTCATTTGTGTTTGGGGAAATGACTATAGAAAATATTTAGTTTATTAGCCTATAGGTTTGGGTTTGGGATTTCTCATCCCACTCATTGATTTGGTTTCGATATGTGACTGTGTAAAACCTTTATGGCTATGTAATGGGTTTTGATTAATTAATTTGACTCTGTGTTTCTTTCTTTGCTACGAGCTCTGTTATTTTTAATGGATGTGTTTATAAATTTTATGAGTTCCATTGCTTCGCAATGGAACTACGATACCACCATTTCGATATTTGATGTTGACTATGGAATATAGATCGGGTGTTAAACATTACTGTGGTTTATGGAAATGATTTCTCATTTTTAAATGGATGTTGTTCTGTCAATTGATTTGTTTTGGTTTTAGCTTATATAATTTACCTTTGTTAATTTATGAAAAGGGAAGAACCCTTGCTACATATTGGATTTGGTTTTTGTGGGAGATTTCCATGTTTTTTTTTTATTATGAAAGAGTTATGTAGGTTTCCAAGGGTAGTCCTAGATCTGTCTGTACGTTGGATATGATGCTTTGGTTGTTTAAATGAGACCATAATGGCTTGTCCCAAGCATTAGTCATCTAGTGCAGCGTGTGTGTAGAGTTTATATTTTAATTTCTTATGTGTAGAAGCTTATGGTAATATGTTTAATGAGTGTGATAGTTTTTATGAATGGATAAATGTATACCGTGTTATCCCTCCTAGTTGGGGCTTCCTGGGATTCGATATTGGGTTCGATCGTTGGATGGCGTTTGATTTTTATTAAGTTATGGATATTTGTTAAACGTTCTTAATATTATTATTTTGTATAGCATTGATGAGCGGGAGCTTATAGGACTTGACCTTAGGTCGTGATAGTTGATGGAATATATTATTGTTTATGATTGAGTTAATAATATGTATAGTTTATTTTGTTTATTCTTTTAATAATTGTTTAACGCTCTTAGATGGAGCATATAAGATTCGATCTCATTAATTTGTTATTTTATTTATGGTTTGTTTCTAATATATTTTATTTTACTATTTGCATATTTTAGTTGTGGCCATTGATCTATCCTTAACATGATTCAATGTTGGCAAGTTTATGAGTTTTGGTTTTAATACTGTGAGCTTTGTTCATCTCAAAATCATGGTTAGGGTCTTGGCCATTGTATGAGGAATTATTGTAAATATGTTTGTTAATTTAATCGGCTATTGTTTATATGTAGATAGGTTATATGTATTATATGTTTGTGTTTGCTCGAAAATCTAATATGTCAGCATTGCATTAGCTTGTGCATTTGAGTTTAATTAAAGGGATTCGATCCCTCGTTGATGAATATGTTTAATAATTATTTTATTGTATAAGAAGATTTAATTTTTTGTTTAGTTACCTACTTCTATTTAATATCGCGTTTACTTTTAATAAGGTCATACACATGTACAAATTCTCTGAATTTTATTCCTAGGCGTTTAAGTATTTTATTGTTTTGAAAAATGTCTTATTATTAAATTCACCTTGAATACTAGGGTTTAAATCTAAAGTAAAAATTTAACACAAACCTATGAAATGAGTTAATATTATTCTAAAAGAAATTCAACCCTAGAATCTATTTAAGAAATTGAAGGCCGAGATTTAAATTAACAAATGAAACAACGTGGAGCGTGTATCCAAATTGGAAAGTAAAATTGCAAATATTTAATCCATAGCATAATAACTATAATTGCAACTTGTAAACATAATTAATATAACTCAAAAATGTAGAAACCTCATACCTGTAACTATGTTGCGTGTTAATGGCTAAGAACCTTGCACACTTAAACACATGGAATTAATAAATCACTAGATACTTCTCACCTTAGATATGATAATTAGATAACTTTGGAACTACCATGTTCCTCCCAACTATAACCCAGAACCGTTCCAAGTTCTAATCTGGATCCCCACAAGGTGGCGCCAACATGCAAGTGATCTAGAGCTCCTAAAGGCAAGGCTTCTGCTATTTGGAATATGAGCATTTGTATAAGAATGCTTTCTTTTGGAAAATGCTCTCCAAAACTATTTAGAAATAATGATGAGATCCCCCCAAGCCTTCTCTTCGCTTAGGTCTTTATAGAAAATATTTTAGGAAATGGTAGTTGTTTTCAACTTGAGTTAGATCAAGAATTCATTACTTTCTTGAAAATAATATCTAATTGATTTATGTGGATTTAATAGTTATTTTGTTTAGCTTAGAAATTTTTTTACTAGTTCCTAATTGAACTTCAAAATAAAATAGTTATTTAATCATTTTAGTTAATAATAAATTCATAGACTCTTTATTTATTATTTTAGTTACCTTTATTTCCTTATATATAATTACTCTTTTATTCATAATATATATAAAATTTACATATTATCTTTAATATTTATTTATGCATCATGTAACATAGTCTTATTTATTTGATGCTTCCTTGAGCTTACATTATTTATTTTATGAAGGCTTGAGGTAGGGTTGGTCAATTAAGTTAGGAAGCTCTAGATACTCACTGCATGTTGGATTACTTCGTGTATCATGGTAGTTCTTCGAGTTCCTCATGAGAAGTAGATTTGAAATTTCATCTCGTGAACTCAAAATAACTATGATAAGGATGAGTGCTATTGGGAGTTGTTCTCACTTAACACACTTAATTTTAGTAACTCCTAGTGAGCCCAAGCTCAGCACTATTAATTGGGAATTACACTTAGTACAATCGTAGAGCCTCTCGCTCAACACTAATGCTAGGACGTACTTGTATAATATACCTAGGGATACAATGGCCAAGGATCCGATGCCCTAAAGCTTATTCTCAACATTAATTGGGAGTGCTCCACAACTTATGCCCTACACTTTCTATCTTATAACTCATGTGCTCTAGATCCTATGCTCGCACAAAATCTAATAAATCATGTGCTCTATAGCTTATGCTCAACAAAAAATATCATAATTCTTGTGTTCTAGAGCTTACAACGAGCACAAAATCTCATCACTCATGTGCTTCACGGCCTATACTCAACACATTATAAAAATCAATCACGCATTTAGTCTTCTGCATATTTCATGACAATAATCATCTTACTATATGTATTAAGGAAAATGACATAATAATACATCTAGTACATTGTACCATAACAATATATTCCTTGTCCATTAGGGTCCACGCCGAACATATACAATCATATACAATATAATAAAATTATTCCCAATATATCTAACTAATCAACACAACTCATGTGTAGTGGAGCATACGCCCAATATACAAACATAAACATCGAAGTAACTCATAAGTAATGTTAAAGTCAAAATTCAAGATATTACAAAATATTATATATATAATAAGTTAAAAACTTAGAGATAAAGCTAACATATATTGTGCAAGCACTAAGGGTTTTGAATTTCAAATATTAGGAACTGGAATTTCTTTAACGTGCAAGAACTTGGATATTATTATAATATTATGTATACATTATGTTAAACAAATGTTCCAACCATGTTATATGGGTCGAGACATATGGTTACACCCTTAAGCAAATTCCCCACATAATATATATAAAATATTATTCAAATTATATCACATGAATCTAGATCAAAGGGATTCACATAACCAAAAAACGGCAATATAATATAATTAAAAGAAGTATAAAGAACCTCAAGTCATAGGTGTAACGCAAGGGGTTTCGCCTTACCCGAAAAACAAAATTTTCATCAATAAAATTATGTGCAATGAATGATTGGACAGGGTTCCATCCTCTTGGCTTTGCCCTGTAATTTCAAAAAATAAATATTAAGAACCAATGCATAAGAATTCAATGATATGATAAGTGTGTAGGAGTGTTTTTTTAAGTAGGGAAATCAGTCGTCGGAATTGTTTGGGCGAGGCTCAGGTTCAAATCAGCCGGCTGGCACTATAAATCTCGAGGTATAAACTGACATCCCGCAAACCAAGATATACTAACAATTTAACCAAATAATAAAATAATTTTAAAAGCAGTATGATTTTTATATAAACGCATAAGGTTTCAAGCCTGTAACCGAGAGGGAAAAAAAAAGGCCCAAGGGATATCCAATATTCTAACACATAAACATTTTGATAACAAATCAAAATTAGGGTGCGAGGGTTCAGACCCTGGATAAACGTTGCATGAGAATATATATTAGTAAACACATTTCCTCAGGACAATAAAAAATTACACAGTATACATGAGTAGTGAGACGAATGCCAAACATATCATCTTTACAAAATGTTTAAATCAAACCCTGCGACATGGAAGCTATCGGTTAAAACCCGTTCGGTTTGAATACAATCTTTAAAAATGATGAGGATTGAAGCCACCCTCATAACTATCTCAATGCGTGAGCACTATTTTGTTGGGATCTTGCCGCGTAACCATCTTCTAAAAACCCAAAGCTAAAAATGCATGCTCACTTGTAAGCCACGATTATCTTTATTTTGCAAGACGAGCCCTGGTTTAGTGTACACATCCATAGAGGAAGGCCAATTCTACCTACGAAAGGAATATGACATGGTTGATACACATACTGATAAAATATCTATGTATTCATAAATTAAAGTACCAAACAATGTGAATGGGTTGTAAATAATATAATATGTACACGTGAGTGTTGTTGGAAATATTATTTACTCCTAGGGTCTACAGCACTTTTCAACTGACTTAGTGAGAGTGTGTAGCTAGTCTATCACAATCGAGAGTCCACCTCTCTTCATATTTAAGCTCAAATTGAATTTCTAAAGTTAAGTTTTTAGGTAGAAATTATATAGAGAGTTTAATGTTTGTCGGTAGCTTCTAAGAGACGCAAATTTTAGTCTTTGTATATGAAGAAGAAGAAGAAATGAAAAATAGAGAGAAGAGCGTGTGAGTAGTTGTTGTAATCACACAGATCACATAATGTTACCAATAGTACACATATAGAAACATATATCCATACAGATACAAGAGATAAGAACACATGGTAGAATAACACATTATATTAGCGAATCACATGAGGGTCCATACATACACAGAACTGAACCAAGTTCCTATCTCGCTTGACAGCCTATTATATATGATAACAAATAGTTACGAATAAGTACTTATCCGTTCAGTCAATCGACAAAACCTTTGGAGGCCGACCTAATCTTTGATTAGTCAGTTAACTAGTCTAATCAGCCAACCAACTAACTTCTCCAACATCTCCCCCAGGAAGAAAATCTTTCTTCGTCCAAAAGAAATAGGGAGGTAACAAAACTATGTCTTAAGTAGATTTCTTCAAATTGTTCTATTTTCATGGGCTCTGCAGTCGAATAGATGGTGTTCTCTATACAGATACTTTGAGTATGGCTTATGCTGTAATGGCCAGTTGGTGTTCAAATTCTTCCCAACTGCGGAGAGCTCTCTAGATGTCTATGGTCAAGGTTGTAATGATAAATAGGGTCGACATTTTCTCCTAAATTGAAAAATCTATAATATTATTCATGCTAGGCCCCAAAAATTGGGCTTTTTCGTTTGTTGTGTCCATTCGCCTTTTCATTTGTGGACAGATTGTATCCAGCTTGTCGATGCTCGGAAGATCCTGGTTCACCCACTGATGAGTTGGTTTCTCTAGCTTCTCTAGAGAAACCAGCTCATCAATCTGATCTTGTATTGTGCTCCTCATTGTTTTTTCAAGACCCTGTTAATTTTCTAGTGTCCTGATATGCTAGCGGGTTTCTCGAGCCTGGTGAAATACTCGGCCATAGTGGGTGTACCAGCTGCGCAATAATTCTTCTATAGTAGCTGACACGTGGTAGCTGACTCCTCTAGATGTTGTTGCAGTACCTTGTGTGCTTTTGAAAATGTTGTGTATTGTTGTCTTAATAATACAAATGTTTCATCTTTTTTCTCCTCTTTCCTTGCCTATAGCTATGCCTCAAGGTTTGACATGACACTTTCCAGTAGTTGGTTAGCTTTCTCCAGTGGTTTGTCGGTGTCGGTCTGTGCTAGTCCTGGTGCAAATGTTTGTGTTAAATTCCTGCATTTGTTCAGGAATTCCACTTGTTCTTTCTTGATTTTGTCGAGTTGCTCCTGTCTCTTCTGGCTCCTTGTTGTGGCTTCTTTAGTGAGAGCTCCGAGGAGTTGGTCCAACACTCCATCTCTGAGTTTCAATGTGTCAACTGCGAAAGTCGATCCTAACTGATGAATATGGATCACGGTCGGTAACTGTTGTGTCTGGTGGTGCTCTTTTTTCTTTTTCTCTTTTCTTTTCCTTTTGTATTTATGTTGGTCCACAACTACTGCTCCAGTTGCTTCTCCTAACTATTGTATTTCCTCTTGTTCTACAGCCGATTGGTTTTCAACTAGTTGGTCTCTCAGCGTTTGAACTGCAGTTGACCAATCTCTAGTCGGTCGGTTTTTCAGTTGTGTCGGGATTTACCGACCGTACTTCTTGGTTAAGGTATTCAGCTAAATGTGTATTTGGTAGCGGTAATAATGGTGGCTCCGTGTTTGGAAGAGGTTATGAAGTCGGTGTTGGTGATGGAAATGGTGAGTGATCTGCTCGGCTTTGAAAAAAATGTTGGGTAGCTTATTGATGCCAATTGCTACAATTCAACATCTTTCTCCACTTTCTCCTTCAGTGTTTCTGACATTGCACTTTTGCACAAGTCGGCAAGACTGATGTTGGTCGAAACTGGCATATTTTACTATATTATTTGGGTTGGAGATGGGGGTTCGGGAGTTAAAACTAAGTCAATAGCTTCGACTACAGGAGGATTTGTAATTTTTACCTTTTAGCTTTTCCTTGCCTTTCCTCTTCCTCAACAAACTGTTTGTACTATTCCTCGATAGATACTTTATTTTTTGTAGCATCTATGAAGATGTCGATTTCTCTATCATGCAATTCGTTCTCATCCTCTCATCTTTCTTGGAGCATAATCTTGCGCTTCCATTTTCCTTTTGCTAGACTCTCTAGGCGTTTCCGAGACTTGACAATTTCTATAGCTATTTTTCGGATGTTCTTCTTCCTTAGCTGATATTCTAGTTTCTTTGTCTCTATTTCTTCCTCCTATTGTTGTTGAGTCGAGACCATGGTGTTTTGTTCTATTGTTACCATGGTTTGTTGTTTTGTCGGTGTATTTTCAATTTCAAGGGGATTATAATCCATTGTCGGGCTATCTTCCGAAGTGAAGGTACTAATATGAAGGTGAAATTCACAGTATTCTTCCTTCTCCTAGTCGGTAAAAGGTTCGACAATAGAGTGGTTAATCTCTTTTGCAGCCTCTCATATAGTTACCTTGGTTTTGGTATGTCTAGCTAGTTCTATAAAAATCTCCTAGACTGTTGGATAATAGTTGAGTGGCTTTTCTTTTTCTTTGGAACCTTGCACATGCCATATTGCAATGTGGTCAAGTTCCAACTAGATATGTGTTGTAGGGTGAAGACATCTTCGGATGTTTTGAGGCACCCTCCATCTCGCTGTTTGAATTTTAAGATTTTGAAACAAGTGTTCTAAGAACACTTTTCCTTCTTCTTATTCTTATGGGGTTCTAGGCATTGAGAAAGGCTTGAAATGCCACATATGAAACTTGGTCAGCTCTAGGAAATCTTGATGCCCGACTAGACATACATGGTACATAACTGTCCATATTAATAGTGATGAGAATCTGATTCTCACACCTGATTCCTGGGAATTTTCAAAGATAGTTTTGAGTATGTCGGACACAATGTACTTTGTCTTATGCTTCCATGCAGTCAACAGCTTTCAGCATGTTGAGTTTCAAGTCGGAGCCTCATCCTGTGACAATTACGCCTATGGATACAATTTTAGCCACTATTTTGGGTGTAGTGGCTTTAATTTTTTCGATAATTAACCCTTTTGATTTTTTCCCTATCGGTGTCTTATTAGACTTTTGACCAACCCTTCTTTGATACCTATAGGAATAGGGTCGCCTTTGTTTGAAATCCCAATAAGTTTGTAGATGGTTTCAGTTGATATTTCCTCTAGTTTATCAAAGTAGAGCTTCCCGTTGTGGTACCGGCTAATGATGAATTTGGAAATATTTTCTTTTGTCCCTCCAAAACTCGCCATGAGGGGTGAATTCATATAATTCAAAATGGCACTATCGTTGATTTTTTTCCCTTCCTTTGTCATTCTTGAGTTACCCTTGTAATCTTATTTTTTTATTTCTGCCCAAAGATGCACAAATGAAACTGGGCCTGCAGTTTTTCATTTTTGAAGTTTTGCAGCCATTTCACTAGTGGGATTGCGGCGGATTCCAACTCTTTTTCTTTGTCTATCATGGCTCTAGTTTGTTTTTGGGCCATTTGATCAGTTTCTGGTTTGTATTTATTCGTAGTTAATTTTCTCACAGAATTCTGGTAATTCTGTCGCTCTAGATCTTGGTAAAACAATATCAATTCTTCTTCTGACGTAGTATTTATAGGCAAGGCGAATGACAATCTTGTCGATGGTGCTATTAATGGCGGATTTGATGGTAAAGGATGCTCTATTAAAGTCTCTTTTAATGTGTTCTGGTTTTGGCGCTCATTCTAACCATAGTCATGATGGGTTGATCTTACCTTTTGATCCTCTTGTCGATGTCGATGATATGGTCGATATGTGGTATGTCAATGGTGAAAAATCTGATTATTGTTAGATGGCGGTCTACTACGTCTATCAAGATTTCCTGTCATTTTGGTTTCCTTTGATTCTTTTAGATTTTAGGTTTTTCTAGTTTTTATAGATTTTGTTAACAATTATGATAACTATTTCTCTTTTAGTTTCTATTTTTATTTATTTATTTATTTATTTTTAATTTTTTAGTTTTGTTATTGCTTTAGTCAGTCACCATTTACTAGTTTCCGAAATATTGTGCCCTTTAATATTCTCAGTCAGACTGAGCCATTGGCATTGATTTATTCAACAATATAGGGTCCAATCCACTCTATGTGGAGTTTCTTTGGTTTTCCTTTCACCCGACTGTTATACACTAGTGCAAAATTTCCGATCGACAAGTTTTTGTTTTTAATGTTTCAGTCGTGCCAAGCCTTTTGTTGTTGTTTCTGAATTTCTTGGTGTTGTACAACAATTAGTCTGGTCTCTTCTAGTTTGGCTAATTTCATTAGTCGGTCCTTCCTTGCTTTCCCTGACATTGATATGTAATATGTCGGCTATTACCAGTGTTCATTGTCAGAAGTGTAAAGGGACGACTGCTTCTTGGCCATAGACTAATCGAAAAGGTGTTTGGTCCATTGATCATTTATATGTTGTTATGTATGCCCATAATAGCACATTAATTTTCTTGTTTGAGTCGTCTTTGTTGGAATTGTAGATTTTTTTTAGACCTATTGTTAATGTTTTTTTTAATTCCTCTATCGCCCCATTTGAATGAGGGTTATATGGTGTGCTTTGACAATGGTCGATTTTGAATTGTTCTATTAGTGCTGCTGGATTTATTGATGAAGCGTGAAACTTGGTCACTGGTTAGGGTTAGTGGGAAGCCACATCTAGTAATGATATCTTCATATATGAATTTAGAAGCTACCTCACTAGAGCAGGTTGCGACAAGCTCTGCTTCTGCCCACTTAGTAAGATATTCTACTATTGTTATGATGTACCTTGCACCTGTTCTTTTTGCTGGGACTGAAAATGGACTTATAAATTCGATATCCCATATTTCAAATGTTAATATTGGGTTTACGGATATCAAGGGCATATATGTGCTAGGTAAAGATCGTCCTAGACGTTGGTAGCAATCACATTTGCTAACAAAATTCTTACAGTGTTTGTAAAGTGTCAGCCACCACAATTCTGATTGTTGGATTTTCTTGGCAGTTGTCTTGAACTGAAAATGTCCTCCCATTGGTCGATGATGTGATTCATACATAATGTTTTCTCATTCATGCTCTAAAAGACATCGATCGAGTGCTTCGTCCAAACCCATTTTGTACAAAAATCTATTGATTAGACTATATGGTGCAGCTTTCATGGTGAGAATTTGTTTCCTCTTAGTGTTTATGCCTTAAGGTGCTTTTCCATTTTCTATAAATTATGTTATTTCCTCTAATTATGCAGGAAGAAATTCTATTTGGAATAGGTGTGCATCTAGCAGGTCATCTTCAACTCCTGTTGGTTCCTCCCCCATGTCGATTCTCGACAAGTGGCTAGGCTCGACATTTAGTTTTCTTGGTGGAACGACGACTTCAAATTCAAATTCTTGGAACAGTAATAGCTATCGACAAATTCTTCCATGGTGTAGAGGCTTGTTTATCACATATTTAAGTTCTTGATGGTCACTGTATAATATGAAAGGGTTAGCCAATAGGTAGTGTTGATACTTTTGGAGTGAAAATACCATCCCTAGAGCCTCTCTTTATGTTGTTAAGTAGTTGTTTTCTTCCTTATTTAATTTTCTACTATTGTAAATGATTGGATAGTCCATTCTATATTCCCTGAGTTGTTTCAAAATCGCACCTATTGCTAGGCCTAAAGCATTAATATGTACATGGAATTCGATCGACCAATTTGGGAATCTGAGAATGGGTGCTTTGACTAATTTTATTTTTAATGTGTCGAATGATGTATCACATTCTTCTGTCTAGTCAAACTCTTGATCTTCGCTTAAAAGTTCTTTCAATGGTTATGTCATGTCTGAGTAGCATCGAATGAATTTTCTATAATATCCTGTATGACCTAGCAATACTCTGACCTGTTTTGGATTCAATGGTGGTTTTAAGTCAAGGATTATTTTTATTTTTGCAAAATTGACTTTGATGCCTTCCTTGCAGACAATGTGCCCTATTAAGATTCCTATAGGGGTTAATAAGATAGATTTTTTTATATTGAGAGATAACTATATTTCTTGACATCATTCCAGCATAATCCTTAATAGTTTACAACGGTCTTTTAGCATGGAATACATCATCTAGTCATCAAAGTATACTGCCATAGTTTTATAAATGTATTCTTGAAATGTTTTGATGACTATTCTTGAAAACACTACAGGTGCATTCTTAAGGCTGGATGGCATCACTCTATGACCAAATGATCCAAATCACAGACGAATGTTGTGTTTTTATGGTCTTCTTTGGCTATTGGTACTTGATTATACCTTGAAAATACATCCATGAATGAGTAAAATTCATGACCTGCGACTTCATTTAGGATTTCGTCGTCATGTGGGTTCAAAAATGGATATGTTAGAGTGACCTTATTTAATTCTCAGAAATTGACATAGATTCTTAACTTTGTTAGGTCGTGCTTTTTCGTTTGGATTACCATTGGGATGTCCCATTCCAACTAGTCGATGGGGTAAATGATTACAGCTGTGAGCATACTGTCATTCTCCTTTTTACTATCTCCTTGTATTTATGAGCTAACTTGTAGGGTCTTTTCTTGATAGGCATGGCTTCAAGTTTGATGTCGATCTTCATCTCGCCCATTTCTTTTACAAACCCTTTTAGATATTTGTAGTCTTGAGTAAAGACATTCTGAAATTATTTTAATAAGTCAACTATTTTTGTTGTTTTCTCTTCGCTCCAATAATCACCAATTCTTGCCATTTTCGGTCTATTATCATTAGATATGTCAATTTCTATGATTTTAACTTTTGTGTCCATCCATTCTGGCTCCTTTCTTCCATTAATATTTCAACTACCTTCTTTGAATTGTGAAAATGTCACTAGAAAGTATGTTTCCATTATTCAGTCAGTATCATCTTTGTCGGTCGATTCAATTTTGAATAACGTTATGATTGGTTTGACCATTTTTCAGGTGATTAGATTTTCACTGAAATATTTTCCCACATGTGTGTTCATTTTCTAATTGGAGTCTCATCGACTATGGTATTTTTTTTATTAAATGCTATGGCATGATGCATTCAGTTGGCTATTCTGTGTTGATTTGTTAGTATTATGTTGTACAAATTTTTTTATTTGTTTCATAGCCTCGACTAATTTTTAATCTTCTGGTTTAAATTTAATGTCCTTAATAAAATTTTCTCTAACTTCATTGCATAGGAATGTTTCACCTCATTCTTCTTCCATTTTATACCATTTATTTGGTAGATCGTCCGATGTCAAGGGAAATAGGTGTGGTCATACATGCTCGTCTTTGTAACCCAATCTTCTCCATTCTTTTTCACATCTTTTTATATGGTTTTATGAATCTTGTCCTTGTGTGAAGATAGGTATTCACGCCTATTTAGTTAGCTTCCCACCTCCAAACCTTTCTATGAATAAAGTCAAACATGTTTTCCACATTTGTAATCTCGACTTATGGGTGTCCCACCATCCAGCAACTTTTTTTGTAAACATTTCCACTACGATTTGGAGTCAGCCATGTTCACTCGGGTTCTTAGAGACTTCTTCTACATCGAGAACTGGTAATTCTCTCTCTTTATACTAAATATTTTGTTTATTATCTATGTTTATTGGGGCCAAAGAGGGATATTCCCTTATTTTATTTTCAAATATTTTTGGAATAATTGATATAGAAAAGCATTATCAAGTTGTTTTCTTCTAGATAACCTGAATAGTTAAACAACCCCTTGCTTGTGTTTCATATATTTCAATTTTTCAATCATACAATTCTGCATCCGAATTATATCCAACTGATTCCTGCTTTCATAGATGAAGTTCACCATAACTATTAGGCTCAGTATAATCTTCATCATTTTGAATCTGATAGAGTTGTCTAACATCGACTTCTTAATCTATAGACTCAGTCCAGGGTTCTCCTTGTCATGGATAAATGAGAAAAATAAATTTCTATCCGTTCCCTTTTAGTTTTATTCTTTCCTTGTCCAATGAGATTGAGGCCTTCATTTTTCAGCCCTGTGGACATCCTACCAAGGCTGGGAAGGAACTGGATCCTTTCTTAGGGTCGATGATTTTGAAATCGACTTTTGTTGAAATTCCTTTTATCATTGTATCGAAATTTCTCCAAAACCCAAGGGGTTCGATTAGTCCTTGGTTGGATAAATTTAAGTATATGCCTTATTCATTCAGTCGAGGTCTACCCAACTATTCCCATGTATCCCGCGTCATAATGTTTACTTGGGATCCAAAGTCAAGAATGACTTGTCGAATGTGGTATCCTTTGATTTCAAGATCGACAAGTGGATCATAATCATTCTTATCCTTTTGAATTAGACTGCATATACTCTTAGTTTGTTTATTTGTATCAGTTTTGTTCTTAATATTGTACAATAGGTCAATGAATTTTACCACCAACATATCCTTATGTATTAATTTCAATAGTTCATGAAGTGTGTTCTGTCGATTGTCATCATCATCTTCTTGTATAGAAAATTCTAGAAAAATGTTCAATACATCGTTATACAATTGTTTTTACTTTGTAGGGTTAGGATATTCATTTTTTTCTTTAATCTTGCTTATTCTTAGATTATCACCTCCAATTTTCATTCCTTGTCAATTTACTAACTGTAGATTCTTTGTGTGAACTAAATCACATTTTTTAATACAAAAAAAGACTTTAATATTTTTCTTTTTATTAATTTTGTCAAGTATGGTGGGACAATATTTCAATGAGTGGTCTCCCACACCACAACTAGTACAAAATTTTAGGTCGGTTCTGTCTTTATATGGAAAGTCCATATACCAGTGTCCTTATTTATAGCATGTAAAACATTGGATTGGTCATCATGGTCAGTTGTCATGATTTCCAAAGAATCATCCTCGACCTCCAAATCCTCCACAATGCTTGTCAAACCGGCACTCGTATATATAGACTTCATGTTGTCGATTTCTTGCTTCGTTTTGTTCATTGTTCCTTGGGATATTATCATTATTCTGGGCCACCGCGTTTGTTTGGTAAACTTCCTGATAATTTTGTCAATTTTTTAGGTTCAAGTGGTAGTCGGCTGTTGCATGACTCTTAACTTCATAGATCGCACACCAAGAAGATCTTCCATTCTTCATGTTGTATGGGCATTCCTTCATTGTATGGTCTCCATGCTCCTGATAGATATCGTAGAAACATTTTATTTGAACAAAACAGACGTCCTGTCGGCTTACGTTTTGTCGACAATGCTCGGCTGTAGAGCATTTCGTGCACCATATCTCATGACCTTTGAGGTTTAGTTATGTTAAGTATTTCTGCATGATTTCCAATTGTTCTTTAATTCATGCATTAATAGCAGGGTATGTTGGGTAGTCCTCATCCATCTCAATCTGTAGAGATTTTGTTAGTGCTTCATCATACATTTTGAATGTCTCCAAAATTATATGGCGTCGGATATTTTGGGAGAGACCTACAAGAAACCATTGAATCAATAATTGTTCATCAATAACATAGTCTATTTGGCTCAAGAGTTCTTTCCATCTTTTGTCATAGTCCCGAACAGTTTTTGCTGGTTTCTGAACTGTATGCTTAAGTTTTTTTGCTACCAGATGCTTCACATCTGGTGTTTTGAAGAAGGATAGAAACTTTTGTTTAATATCTGCTTTAGATGTGTTAGTTGTCCTTTATGTATAGGTCATATACCAATTTAATTCTCTCTTTCGTAGGGCACCTGCGAAACGTGTCATTTGTCTATATTCATTTGTAACTTGATTGGCCTCCCACGTTGACTCACAATTGAACCAATGTCACCTGAGATCTTCATCGCCCTCATAGAGCGGAATGTGTGATGAACCGTGCCCCATTTCGATGTCGACTTCTCCTTCGAGAGGTGGCGATGGTGGGGGTAGTGGGATATTCTGTGTAACTCTATGAGCATAGCTAATCTTGATGGAAATTTCATTTTTGTCAGATATTTTGGTTGTCTCTTTTATTTTGACAACTTGTCGGATACTCTAGAGTTCTTCTGTTGATGTGCAACTACACTGTTGTGCCTGTGAGTCTGACTAGTTTTTGTTTTGTAAAGTTGTGCTTGGAAGGGGGGTGCTCCTTCATGTTGGAGGTAGAGTAAATGGATTCTTTAGTTGGACGGTTATGATTGAAGTGTAACCTAATTTTCTTCCTCTAGTCGATGGATCACTAAATCATTGTCATCATTTACTTCATCGTCTAGTCGGATCCATATATCGAACTCACCATATCTTAGTCTCATATCGTCCTGGACAATGGAATGCATTTGGGTACTCAAATTTATCAGATATAGAGGTCTTACCTCTTGGGGTATTTCAATTTGGAGAGTTTCTCGCTGCTCTATCCATAAATCTTCCTCCATTGGTGACATCTCATCATCTACGCCTTCCTTATGTCAGTCATGAACTCACTACGGTAGATTTTCCTCATGTTCTATAACCTTGGAAACCATTCTTCTTTGAAGCACTATATATTGCTCTCATATCTCTTCCCTTTTTCTTTGCGTCTTATCCCTTTCTATCTTCTGTAAGTCTGATGTACCTTTGTGAGTGATTGTCCACTCAATTTCCTTCTTAGGTCGAATTTTCATTGTTGGTAATGATATTTCTTCAGTTTCCAATAGAATCCTTCTAGTCTATCTCAACACATGGCCAGATACCTGCCCATAGCCTACCCGACACTTTAGTAAGCCCCGATAGTTATGTCTACTTGTTCAAGAAGTAATCCCACTCCCTTTTTGCAATAAATTTTTCCCATGCTTTCTACTTTTCCACCCAGATAGTGTTTGATGGAGGTTTGATGATTGATGGATGAGGTTTGACTATATGGCCTACTCCTCTATCGATTAAAATTTTGAAAAAAAGGGTCGGTAGTGAACAAAGAAATTTCTCAGTGAAGTCGGTATAGAATCGTTTTGCAATACTTTCAACTTAAACTCTCTCCTCTACTAGTTTCTCTCTCCTCTACTACTTTCTCTTCATAGAATTCGTCTATAATTTTCTCAAACCACTCTCATAGGCTTGTTTGTCCTCAGATCAGTTTCTGAATTAATTCTTGATCTTTAGTTGCTTCCGGCTTCATCTAATATTTTTTTTAACAACTGGGGCACCGATTCTACAAATTTCTCATGTGTTTCAATGAAGAATTTCTCCTTCACTTGAGCAATTGTTAGTATATTTCTTCTCGTGTAATTCTACAAATAATTTGCGATCTTACGCTCCTACCAATTCTTAATCTCTTGCTCTGATATCATCTACATATGGTCATGTCATCCATATATGTACTACCGGAAACGAAACCAATGTTGTAATCACACAGATCACATAAGGTTACCAATAATACACATATAGAAACATATATTCATATAGATACAAGAGACAAGAATAGATTGTAGAATAACAAATTATATTAGCGAATCACATGAGGGTCCATACATACAAAGAAATGAACCAATCTCTTATCTGGCTCAAAAACCTATTATATATGACTACAAAATAGTTATAAATAACTACTTGTCGATTCAATCAACTGACACGACCTTTGGAGGCCGACCAAATCTCCAATTAGTCGGTTAACTAGTCTAGTCAGCTCACCAACTAGCTCCTCCAATAGTAGTGGAGAAGAAGAAGAAACATGAAACATCCTTGTAATTTCCAAGTTTGTAATTGTGGCTGTAGTTCTTTTGGTGCATCCTGATAATATATAATTCCATAGTTTATGGTTGAGTGCATGTCTTATTTATGCCACACAAGTTCTCCAGAATTTCTTGTGTGAATGTTGTGTACTGTTATACCCTTTGTGAAAGGCACAAAGAATCCACAAATATTTCAGTGTGGAAAAGTTTGTGTTTTAAACGCAAAGTGCTTGACATAAGTCTTACAAAATTTATTTTGGTTATATGATATTGTGAACTTGTCCCAATATAGTTATGTCAAGGTTTATCCCAAGTTATGCGTTGGTGAAAAGTAATTTTCATATTATAACTTAATAGTAAAATAAATATATTTTTATAAAGTTTAGTTAAAAGTGGTCGTGTCAAAGTGGGGGTTGGTCGCAACCAAAATTGTATTGCAGATAAATCATGTTGTGGTAAAATCCCATCGAAGTAAAGTGGATGTCTGTCGAGGTAAAAGTGTTTCGGGTTAAATGTACGTAAAACGTGTGTTGACCAAAAGGGAAAGTTGAGTCATGTAACAGTTAATTCTCTCACATATTTGTCCATCGCAGTTAAAGTATGTTGTAGTAATAGTCTGTTGCAATAAATCCCTGTCACAATAGACCCCATTGCAGTAAAATATTGTCGCATGTATTTTGGTCGAAGTATAAAGTGGGGTTTCTCAAGGCACTGTGTCGTAGCCGCAAAAGTAAAGAAAATAATTTTTTTCTAGTACATGGTAATTAAAGCTTATTGTCGTAGTGTCTCATAGAATCCTAAGATCTTGTATGAGAGCAGTTTTACGAAAGAAGCCTTTTTTTAAAATATAATGGATTCCACTTCTGATATACACAAGTTGAGTTTACAAACTCCAATTTTCTCAAGCAAAAATTATGAGTATTGGTATATAACAATGAAGGATTTGTTCAAATGTTAAGATGTATGGGGGATAGTCCAAAATGGCTATTCAGAACCAATAGATATCATATGCTTATCTAAGACATCAATATTTCATTTCATATTCATAACAAAAGCATATAAACAGGATCACTGAAAGATAGACAAGCACAACCATACAAAAGGAAGACAAGGATTTATCCTGGGAAAACCCTAAAGGGAAAAACCCATGAAAAGCTTCCTCAATATAGATGCCCCAAAAAGATACAAGATAAAACCAACAAGGAGATCAAAGCCTGATCCTCCTCCTTCTCCAGCTACTTTTCTTCTCCACTAATGCACTACACAAGTGAGAGTGTGTGCTCAAATGAGGAGAGCTACACTTCTATTAATATTCATCCATTCACTTCAATTAACTCATCCAACATGTAGGCTTGAGTTAATCATGTAGGATCTAGTTACACATGTAGGCTCAAGTTAATCATGTAGGCTCGAGTTACACATGTAGGATCAAGTAACCACACTGGGGTGTTAATGACCCACCTTTACAATTATAGGGGACAACATCATGACTCTTATTAGTTCTTTCGATTAGAAGCATCGGGATACAAGATAATACAAGTGGTTCTCCCGATAGGACCATCAAGGATGACAAAAGATACATATAGAATATTGTTTGAAGTTACAATATTTCAACATAGATTAGGTAGCATATAATAATCTCATGCAAGTTGAGAAGGATTCTCTAAGGGAACAGAGGAATAAATATGGAAATACTATGTTCTACATACACCAAGCAATGCATGAATGCATACTCCCAAGAGTAGTAGTAGCATAGATAGCTAAATAGGCATGGGATACATTGGAAACTTCCTATCAAGGCTTGGACAAGTTAAAGACTTATAGATTACATATTATTAGAATAGAGTTTGAACCTATGTTAATGAAAGTTATAGAGTCGGTTTAATTATTCTACACTAGAGTTATTGGTCTAAAAGATCAACAAAATCTCATGGAGAAAATATACAAGACAAAACAATTGTTGAAAAAATTCTTAGAAGTCTTCCCATGAGATTTGGATCCTTGGTGGTGACCTTGGAAAAAAACAAAGACATATCACATCTTACCATTGATGAGATACAAGCCTCACTCATCAATCATGAACATATAATGAGTATATTAAATACATCAATAGAAGCTGCATTTAAAACATATTCATCCATAAGACTGTGAAGAGGCAAGAGGAGATATAACTCTAGAGGCAAAGGCATATTTTTTTTGAGAAGGGGATGTAACAAAAGTCCCACAAAGGTCACTAGTACAGGAAAAAATTAGAACTCGAATCAACCAAGTGGTCATAGGTTTGATACGTCAAAAAGACAATGTCATTCCGACAAGCAATTTGGTCATTGCACATATGAATCCATGAAAAAACACTATGACCAAGGGAGGAAAAACAAAAACCATTCAAGAAACACCTATGATTCATCGAGCACACTGTTGTTGGAATGTGCATCCCCAATTAAATTTAAACTTGTCCAATAATTTCCATGTCATATATGGTATTTATATTCACACTACAACAACTATATGACTCGTAATGTAAATTTATTTTTCAGTCTAGATAAATCAATTGAAACTGATGTCATACATGGAAATAATGTCCAGGTCACCATTTTGGGAAAAGGTACTGTTGGTATTCCAACCAAACAAGGGGATTGAAATTTTATACTTGATGTCTATTATGTTAAAGTTCTAAAACATAATTTGTTGAGCATTAGAACTATTACATAAAGGACATAGAATATACATGGAGGACAGTCATTGTGTGATTAAAGAATTTCATCCAAGCAACCAACTGGTAGAAAAGGTACTAATTAAAAGCAATCGCTTTTTTCCATTTAGGATGATTCCATACATGAAAGGAAAATAAAATTGAGGATTTGCGTTCAAGGAAGAAACAAAATAGGTAGACAAAAACTATGCCAACGAAGAAAATGACAAAGCTGAAATTCAAGCAGAGTTTCAATGAGAGGTGAGGGGTGATTCCTCATTCTGTTGTTTCAAATTTGGACATTTGAATTTTGGTGGGATGAAGCTAATGTACACAGAGAACATGGTGAAATGATTTTCATTGATTGATAAACCACATAGAGTTTTCTAAGGATGCATTTTTTAAAAGCAGCATAAAGAAACTTTTCAAGACATAAATTCATACAAAAAACGCACACCACTTGATATTGTGGACTCTGATATTTTTGGACCAATGTAGACATCATCCATGGGAGGCTAATATTATTTCCTTAATTTTATTGATTACTTCACAAGAAAAAATGGTTATATTTTATAAAACATAAACTTGATTCATTTTATAAAACATAAACTTGGTTCATTTGGATGTTTTCAACAATTCAAGGCACTCGTGGAGAAGCACAATGGATACAACACCAATATCTTAAGGATGGATAGAGGGAACTAATATGTCTCAAATAACTTCCTAAATTTTTGCAAGACCCATGGAATAAAAAAGTAATTCACTGCACGGTGTACATCTTAGCATAATAGTGTCATAAAGAGAATGAACATAACCATTATGGATATGTTGTACAACATGATAAAATCCAAGCATTTTCCAAATGAATATTGGGATTAAGCAGTTTCAACTGTTGTATATATTATGGAGCAGTGTTTGAAAAAGAGCATGAAGAACAAATTACCTCAAGAAGCATGGACATGTATGAGTCACAGTGTTTCTCATTTGAAAGTTTTTGGTTGTGTCGTATATGCTCCAAACGAGATGAGAAGGAAGCTATACAAGAAGGGACATAGCCCCAAAACCATTAATAAGAGTTTCAAAATTTAGTGAGGATGATGATGGATCAACTGTAGATCCTACATTGTTTAAAAGGATAGTTGGTATCCTTATGTATTTAGCTGTGACAAGACCAAGCATCATTTATGGAGTAAGTCTGATCTCAATATTCATGGAGTCACCAAAAGAATCTCATTGGAAAACAAGCAAGAGAATTCTAAGGTATATAAATTGCACAAAGTACCAGGGAATTTTGTATTCAACCTCAGAAAATTTCAAACTTATTAGGTACATCGACAGTGATAATCGAGGAAACACATATAACAGAAAAAGTAGATTTGGATACAAATTTCGTTTTGGTACATGCATTGTGTCATGGGATTCGAAGAAACATCCCATTGTAACTCTACCTTCAGAAGAAGCAGAGTATGTTGCAGCTACAATCCTTGCATGCCAAGCTATTTGAATGCGGGGAATGTTAAGAGACATTTTGTAGAACTATCAATAGCCAACAACAGTTCAACCATTGTATTTTTGGAAGAATCATGTGTTCCACAAGAGAAGCAAGCACATCGACACAAGTATCATTTCATAAGTGAATTGGTGAACAACAAAGAGACTTGTTTAGAATTTTGCAGGTCTAAATATAAGCTCAGAGACGTATTTACAAAACAATTAGAGAGGGATACATAGAAGTATCTATGCAGTTATTTAGGAATGACAAGTTCTATTTAGTGAATTTTTTCATGCACAAAGTAAGTTGTGAATCTGAAACATTTTGTAAACTTGTGTTTTAAAGATACACATATTCTCATAATTAAAGTAGAGTGTTGGAAATTTTATTACTTGCATATATATATCATGTCTCAACCGACCCATTCAGATTTTGTAGAAGTACACTATTGTCAAGAAGCATGTCAGGATGAAGAGTTCATCACTCTCCATATTTAAGGAGTGGAATTGAATCTGTGAAGTTAAGTTTCTAGTTAGAAATTAATTACAGTCTTAAATGTTTGTCGATAGCTTTGAAGAGAAGCAAATTATAGTCTTTGTATATGAAGAAGAAGAAAAATGAAAAATAGATAGAATAGTGTGTGTATGAAACATAGAGAAGAGAATAGAACAAGCACAAAGTAGTGGAGAAGAAGAAGAAAATGAAGAGAAGAGTTCAATATCTCTAGCTCATGTGTTTGGAATTTGTTGAGAGCCAAAGGTGTTTACAAGGTGAAACATCCTTGTAATTTCCAAGTTTGTAATTACGACTGTAACTCTTTGTTGTGTCACAATAATATATAATTTCATAGTTTATGGTTGAATTCATGTCTTATTTATGCCATATATATTATCCAGATATATTTGTGTGAATGTTGTTTTCATTTACCCTTTGTGAAATACTCAAATAATACACAAGTATTTCACCACGTAAAATTTTGAGTTTTAACTAAAGAATGATTGACACAAGTCTTAAATATTTCTGGTTATATGATATTGTGAGCTTGTCGCATTGTAGTTATGTTTAGGTTTATCCCAATTTACGAGTTGATGAAAATTAATTTTCATATTATAATTTAATAGTAAAAGAAAACTCTTTTTATATATTTTCATTAAAAGTTGTCATGTTGAAGTTGGACTTGATCAGAACCAAGAGTATGTCATGGATAAATCCTATCATGGTAGAATATAATTGAAGTTAAGTTGGTGTTTCTCGAGGTAAGAGCGTGCCAAGTTAAAAGTCTATAAAAAGTATGTCGACCAAAAGGGAAAGTTGAGTCCTGTTGAAGTGAAGTATATCACAGACTTGTCCATCAGAGTGAAAGTTTTTCATAGTAAATCCCTCTTGTGGTAATATCTTGTCTTAGATATTTTGGTTGAAGTTACTTTATCGAAGCGAAAGGTGGGTTCTCACAAAGGTAGTGTGTTGCATTCCCAAAAGTAAAGAAAATAAAATTTTCTTACCATGCAGTAACTTAAGCTTGTTTTCACTGTGTCTCACAACATCATGAGAATTGAAAACTATGACTCATTGTCATTGATTAGAATAGGTAGGGTTGAGCCCATGGCATCCAAAAAATTGAGAATTCTTTCAAATATTTCATGTGATTTAACCTAGCCTAGTAAAGAGTGTCGTAGAATATTATCTAGTTAAATTAAATTAATATTTGTACCCCAAATCCGACAATTAAAACAATCTAGCACAAAACAAAGTAGAGGAGTCAATATCATTCCTTATGGAGAAAAAATCCCTCTTCCAACTTGACAATGACTAAATGAGGAGAATTAGAAAGGAACACTTGATGTATTTTGGAATGAACGCTTAATTTAAAATGAATTACACATTTGTATTTGATAGGGTGCATCAACAAGCTTAGGTTTTACAATCTTGGAATAGATTTTTGTAAGTAGATTTATCCAAGGCTACTAAACAAAACAAGTAGGTGCATGTCTAGGTGAGACAGTGAAATCCTTGGAATAATTAGTTTTCTCAGAAGGCTCCTCTTACACAGGAGCTAAGAATAATGTAGAATACATGTTTGTGTTGGGGATGGCCCCTTTCCACTCTTTGTGCAGTGCTAAAGATATTTCAAGGATCTTATTCATATCTAGGGTCCTTTGAGGTACCTTTGGTGCTTTTGATATTCATGCTTTATTACCCTTCCCATAAGGTAGATCCTACCTGTGACTATATACTTGAGCATTGGTTATATTGGGGTGACCTTAGTTTCCTTACCTAGGTATCACAAGGTGTACTTGCAGAGGTTATTCTGTGACTGTCCTGGCTAGGTACAGTTCAAACATCATAGTCACTTTATACGTTGAAGTTGAGGGACACTATAATTGGTTACACACCTCTCCTTGTAGTGTATGGGATTCTCAAGCCTCTCCTAAGAGAGACATACATGCTACATTTGGGAGATCATTTATCCTCCCCTTGGATTTCTTGCATTTTGGTATAGATTCTCTTAGGAGTGTGCTTTGTGTGGTACAAATTTCTCTAGGTTTCATAATCAGTTGAGTCTCTTTATTTTTGTGGAATCATCATGGATTAAGGACAATTATCTCATCATGTTTGCTGTTTAGGAGGCCTTCTTCCTTATACATCTCCTCCTCCTTCATGGAAGAGAGTTAGATAGTCTATATGGACTCATACTCAATGTGATTCACACACTAGTCTCATCATGAGTCATGCATCCGATATCTCGGAAGCCCTTCTGTCTCTTTCCTCTATGATGGGGAATGTTCCCTTGAGTGTATATGGGAATCTCGAAGAAACAAATATCTTTCAGTTTGGTACATCATACAATGCACGATCCCATTTTTCATGCTATGTAAATAGTAACCAAGATTATTCTCCTCGAATGTCAAGTGATGACACTAATCCTGATCCCTCTACCACTAGCCCTTTTATATTTGTCATGCTAGAAATTTCATAACCTTTTCCGTCATCTATTGTAGATCTTGGTACCAATTCTAGTACTATGCGTGGAAGCACTAACATTCCTTACCATGCGGATAGGTTTGGTAGTGGTCATATTGCCCCTTCCACTCCCTTTGTGGGAGGATCTTCATACCCATTACCCAAGACTAATGCTAGTATTCCTTTGCATGGGAAGGCTGCTAGACATGTGAACATTGGAAGCACAACTTACATCCCATCTTATGCTCCATTATCCACTACACGTATTCCTTCGACTTATTTTATTTTAACACATCCTCCCCATTGCTCACACATTTCTTCGGGATGGAGTGCTACCTCTAGCCATGTTGTTACCTTGTTTACCAGTACCTTTGTGCATGGAGGTTACGTGCCTCCTTATGTTTCCAGGGTTCAACTCATCCATCAGTGTTACAAATTATAAAATTCCCTTGTATTCTAATATGGGTCAAATGGGAGGAGACTATTATCCTAGTGGCCAAAGACACGGTATTTATAACAACTAGACCTATACAAATAATTCTTATCAGGGGGCATGGAACTAGATGGCATTATCTAGGATCCCTTTCTCAGCTATACTAGACTTTCCTAGCTTATCGAAGTTGACCAATGATCTGTTTTGTCATGATCCGACATGGTCAATTGTCCCTTCCAAGATTCCTTTGAACATTCCAAAATTCAAAGGTAAGAATGGTGAGGAACATGGAGAGTACATTACTAATTTCCACCTATGGTGCTCTTTGAATTCATTGAACCATGATTCCATTTGTTTACAACTGTTTCAACACACTTTCACGGGTCCTACGATGAAATTGTATATAGAGTTTCCTAGGGGCACATATCACACATTCAATGACCTAGCCATGATGTTTCTGAACCACTTCAGCTATCTATGCATTACGATGTCGGTATTGAGATGTTGTTGAAATTTCCTCAATATAAAGCCACACATATTTCAGATCATATTCAAGAGTGGAATAGACGAAAGTAGTTTATTAAGGCCAACATTCCACCAGAGTTCCTTTTGAAATGGGTCCTCAAGTTGTTGTCGTCGTATATAGCAGAGGATGTTTTCACATCTGGATTTATGAATGAGTAGAAATATATTTTCTGAACTAAGCAACTAGATTTGATCTATTCTCAGTATGGGATCCTATATGAGATCATTTCGAACGGACCATAGTCAAATTTTGAGCCTAATTTAAAACTTGGGCCACATGCCGATGGAATTGTTGGATATGGAGTACTAAACTCATAGAATCAGTTACAAATCAAATCAATAATTTGTCTATTAACCAGCCCACATCAATAAATTATATAGTTTTGTCTCATCCCACCCATTCGGTGGATGTACACTCTATGCAATCTTCAAAGTAGAAGGGTAACTAGAAGTATGGATGGAATAAGAAAAAGGGAAGAAATAATAGAAGGGGTGGGAATATGAATGAAAACCCTAATGATGACAAGACCTATAGTGACGATAGGTGGGACAAGAATTCGAAATGTAATTTTAAGTTCCCTTGAAATATTTGTGGTGGAGATCACCTCACTTACCTGTTCCCTTGTATAGATGAAGCTTCAAAATTCATTCCATAGAGCCCAACTGTGTTAACAAATTCTTTACTACATAATAAAATATGAATTCGAGGACCATGGACTATGGAATCACTTTTGGTGGGCATCAACACCCACAAAACACCAAATGCGGCCACGGATGTATCAACATGATGTCCACCGAGAATATTGTGACATGAGTGAAATATTATTGTTCGTCACAACCTGATTTGGGAAAATATCCTACACATGCCGAGGTCCCTTTCCATATCGATAAGCCTGAAGTTACACCTTGCATTTCTAATGGAGTCCTAAAGTGTTCATGGCAGAATCCTAATTCCCAAGCCTCCCAACACTGCTCTTTTGTTAAGGATTTGGGCCAGAATCCTTGTGTAGTTCCCTCTTTAGGGGTCCTTCATACTTTCCCTTCGTAGAGGAAATATTTGTCAGCCACCATTGGGATGGTTGATTCACATCCTTTCACAGTGATTAAATTTGAAACCCATGAAGTCCAGCCTCACTTTCCTTAACATGTGGCTCTACTAGTCCACGTGGAGTGTATGAAAAACATCATTAAATGCATAGTAGTTGATGAAGGTGTTGTGGGTTCTAGGATGTCTTTAACCTATTGGAAAGTTCTGGGTTCACCCACTTTGTCAAAGTGTGTGAGTATGTTGACTTCTTTTGATGGGATATCTTTTCGGACGCACGGTATACTTCCTTCTCTCAAAGTTCAATTGGGAGGGAAGACCATGTCAATTGAGATTGAGGTGGCTATTGCACCCCTTGACAATAACCTTTTACTTGGTTGTAACTATATTTACAACATGAGAGAATTTGTTTCATCACTCTTGTGAATTATTTGCTTCCCATTCAAAGATAGGATTGTCATGGTTAAGAAAAAATCATCCAATAATTCCTGTATGAAAGAACCGGCGGGATATATTATCCTAGTTATTGACAACTCTCAACCAGCAACTGAGAATGTTGGTGTAAGAATGTATCCTTATTTGATGGGAACTTTTAAAATTTCCGCACAAATTATTACCATATCTTCCATTCTTGGCATTGAATCGTCATTGTTGAGTTCAATTCCATTTCGCATTTCACATTGGAAGACCCTTGGACTCTCCCTTCTCCAAGAACTTTGGATGAATATCCCAGAACTACTAATATGGACATACTATTCTCTATAATGGTGATTTCTTATCAAGTTATCCTTGGTCCTATTGTAGATCCTAGTCCTTTCTCTTCATGGAAGGGGGAGGAGGACCCCTTTCCACTGCATTCTTGGGAGGTTTTGTCTTCAGAATCATGATTTCTTTGATGATATTTTTCCTTCGAATGAAGCTATTGTCGAAGCCATGAATGGTTTAGAATGGGCTTGGGAAGGGTTACAACATCGATCTTACTTTCTTCCTGAGCTTGAATGAATTGAGTGTGATGACTATAGGGCGATCCTTAGAGAGAAGCTTGGAAGTCTCGTGATCCCACTAGGAAATCCTGGTAAATATGCTGAAAGGAATATGGCAAACTTGAAACCAACTATCCCTATCAACATTTATTGAACTTCTGGAAAAATAGAAAATGTTTATATTGAGGTGGATTGTTCCCCCAATGAGATTGAAGAATACACTAAGCTCTTCAAAGAATTTTGAGATTTTTTTTACTGGTCATATGATGAAATGTTGGAAATTGATCCTCAGATTGTCGAACATGAGATCAATACTTATCATGATTCTAGACCATTTTGACAACGTTTACATGCGATGAATTCCCGTAAGGCACTAGCTATTAAGGAAGACATAGAGAAGCTTCTCAAGGATGGATTTATCTATTCGGTTCCCTTGATCGAATGGGTATCCAATCCCATTTCGTTCGATAAGAAGCAAGGAAATATCTGTGTGTGCACTAAGTTTAGAGACTTGAATAAAGCTTGTCCTAAATATAGTTTTCCCACACCATTCATAGATCATATTTTAGATGAGTGTGTAGGAAGTGAGTAGTTTTCATTCAGGGATGGATTTTCAGGGTATAATCAAATCCAGATTAAGCTTGAGGACCAACATAAAATGACCTTCATTTTTCCTTGGGCTACATTCGCATACCGAAACATTCCTTTCAGCCTTAAAAATGTCGAAGCTACTTTTCAACGGGAAATGAACTTTTCTTTTCATCACCTTAAGCAAATTATTGAATTTTATATTGATGATTTTGATGCTCACTCTCATTTAAGAGTGGATCATCCTAACCATCTACACTTGGTTTCCGAAATATGTCGTCGATATCAAATCTAGTTAAATACAAAAAAGTGCATATTTTGTGTCAAAGTAGGTTGCTTATTGGGGTTTATCATTTATAAGGAGGGCATTAGGGTCAACTGTCTTAAGATTGAGGTAGTACATTGATTGTTTCGCTGGCACATTATTAGACACCTTTAGAGTTTGAAAGGGATGGCTAACTTCTTGTGGAGTTTCGTTGTCAATTTTGCCAATTTGATCGAGGATTTTATGCACATTTTAAAGAAAGACACTGCTTTTATATGGGATGAGTGAGCCCAAGAGTATTTCAATGCATTGAGGAAATCCTTGGCATCGGGCCTCATGCTTAGTCCACCTGACTATAATTACGATTTCTCATTATATGTGGTTGCGCCTAAAGAGACAATTAGAATGGTTTTGGTTCAAGAGTATAAAGAGCTTCAAGATCACATTTTCTATTATCTTATTTGAAACCTCATTTATGTTGAAATTAGTTACACTCATTTCGAGAAGCTATCCTTAGCTACCATCCAGGTGTTTCAACGGTAGAGACATTACATACTCCTTCCCAAGACTTTGGTTGTGGCTCATATCAATCCATTTCAGCTCTTCCTAACTAGAAGGATGATAGGGGAAAATATAATAAATGGATTGTGATATTGCAAGAGTTAAATCTGAAATTTGTTTTGGAAAAAAAAAGAAATCGTTATACTTGCGAACCTCATATCATATTTTCCTAGTTTGGACGAAGTTGAGGTTCATGAAGAATATTTTGTTAACGAGCATATCTTCCTCATCTTAACTATGGATCCATGGTATGGGGATATTATCACATATTTGCATACTTTAAAGGTCCCTCCTCACCTCTCATGGGATGAGCATCGACGGTTACGACATGTATCTAAGGACTACCTCATTATCGGTGGCACTTTGTATCACCATTGGGTAGATTCCATTTTGCATCGACGTTTGACTCATGAGGAGGATGAGGCTGTGCTTAATGATTTCCACCGAGGGGTGTGTGGTGGTCATTTATCTGGGCTAGCTACAACCAAAAAAAATTGAGAGCAAGTATTTTTTGCGGTCGATATTTAAGTATTGTGTTAATGCAGTCAAGTGGTGCCACTCTTTCTAGGTGTTTGCAAAAAATATGGGTTGTCATCCTACCCCATTACACCTGATGACCACCGTTGATCCCTTCACCAAGTTGGGGGTAGACGTTATGGATTGGAACCCATATTTGGCTGGGTGCAATCATTACATTATAGTGTTTGTAGATTACTTCATGAAACTGGAAGAAGTTATGCCCACCATAAAGGCTGATGGTGAGACAACTGCACATTTCATTTTCAATTAGGTTATTACTCGATTTGGTATCCCGAGAGAGCTTGTCACAGAAAATGGTAGAAACTTTCAAAACAAGATGATGGTTGATATATCTTTGAATTTGGGTATAAGAAAGAGCATTCCTTTTATTTTTATCCTCAAGCAAATAGACAGGTTGAAGCAATGAATAAATCACTTAATTCCATTCTATAACGAGCCATCACACAAAGAAAGAATAATTGGTACATCATTTTATGCCCTTCTTTGTGGGCCTACCGAATCGTGGTTAATAATTCCATCGGATTTTCTCCATATCGGCTAGTGGATGGGGTGGATTTGATATTTCTGATTGAATGCACAATCCCTTCTTTGAAGCTAGCCTTAGGATTTTTACCAGAAACTTCTGAGTTAAAGGAACGTCTAGTCCACTTAGAGAAACTTGATGAGTAGCATCAAGATGCCTTAGCGGCTCTTGAAGTAAACAAGTGTACATCTTGACATGTAGTTAGTGTTCTTACACTTAAATGTCATGCATTGTATTAGAGATATGAATTTATTACGAATATTCTTATGAGTAAGGTTGCTACAATGGAATTTTGAAAACATTACATACATTCTCATTCCTAGAATGAACAATCATGTTGTTGATTCTTATGCCAATTACATATTATATTGGAATTTGATACACAGAAAATGAAGCATTCACATTACATTCACACATGTAAATATAAATAGCCGGTCATTATAAGTTTTTTACATTCAAAAATATAGTCCAAAAGTTGTGTCATAATACATAATGTCATGGTACAAAATTAGGACTTTTATCCACCAAAGTACACTACACGGTCGATACAAAATGTATATAAATGAGTATAACCCTATGAAGTAGGGTGTTGATCATGAAAACAAATGACAACCTTAGCCAACCATATGAAAAATAGAGCCCATGCATGGGGTACTTTGACTACCTTCTTTCGCATCACCTCGGGCAAGTCCTCGACTTACAACATAGGAACCATGTGTGTCAAACAGACAAATTTCATGTGTGTGCTCTGGAGCGTATGCTCCACATCTGCACCATGTATATCGTCACCCTGTTCCCTTTGACGTTGTCGAGGGAACCCATCCGACCGTCTAGGACCCACATATGCATGTACATGATCAGTATTGGTATGTGTCACCACCCAAAAACATGTTTTTTGATTTCATTATGTAAAAAAATAAAAATAAAAAATAATTCAAAAATAAAATGAATTCGAGATTATTACCTATATCTCCATATGTAGCTCCCTGTGGTAGGGGCATATCAGGATCACTGCAAAATTTTATCCCTACATAGTGATAGTCATCTATGGCCACGATCTATCTGCGTCACCGATGGAATAATTTAGGTGGGTAGGGTATATCTACACATCCTCCTCCTAGCCATCGCATCACGCATACCCAATGCATATGAGTTGAATCCCATATACCATGTGGAGCGATCTGGACTCTTGGGGCTAAGACCCGGTACATGATTGAAGAAGAAGGTACTCAAAATGTTGGAAAACCCAAATTTTCTTGTTCTACCCATCTTGCAGTCATTCAATTGTTGTTTCATGTATGAAAAAAAGATGTGCTCTAGTCATATATAGTTGGTTGCATGCACTCAACTGCATAAAACATCAAAGGCCTAGAAGTCAGACGAAAATATGTTAATATCACTATCCTACCCAAAAATAGTACTATGACTTTGAGATTGAGGTTATGAATAACATTCATAGGGACTTGAATTCCAACCTTTTCAGTGTCTGGAAGGTAGTATACATCAATGTACTCATCAATAGTGAGGCCTCCTTAAACCCCACAAGCTCTCAAGTTGACTATATCACCTCGACAAGATAATCCAGTGATAAAATATATGTCCTCAACCTCATGTCTAAGGGGCATCCTATCAATCTGAAATGCTTCTGTATCTGAATCCTAGTAATCCACCAGCCTCTAAGTATTCTTGTTGAGCCCTCAAGAGCCCAAGACACCAAAACTTATACATTCCCAAATTCCCTTAATTCTTGTTAGGGAGCTATGTCACCTTGCACTTCCCTATCCACATCTTTGTGTTCACGTTCACGCCACTCCAACACCATCCTTCCAGAAAAACAAAATATTTCATGAAATTTTTCTTTACAATTAGGTTTGCGTGCTCTCATACATGAATTTTATGCTGACAGTCATGCATGTACGCAAAAATCAGGGCATTTTCTACGTACCACAAGACCTAAACACGACCCTAATATCTATAGCTCATGTGGGTTAGGATACCATGCTAGGGGTCCACTAAAAATTGAAATAAAACCATTGAAAAGACAGAGTGTCAAAGTGTCAGATGTATATTTACTTGGCTCAGATGGTTCTTGATTTCATGGCCCATAGATCCCATAATCATTATTTGAAGTTCATCGATCAGAAAAGCTCCAATGCACTATGTGTGGTGAAAAATTCAAACGGTATGGTGAAAATGAATTTTTTACTATTTTATAAAAAAAATTGAATTTTTTACCCACTAGAATATAGTTTTGGACCGATATTGACTCTTTTGAGCTATGTTTTCCTAATTATTTTGTGTAGGGACTTGATTCAAGTGTACATTTACCGATATCTTGACCGGTTCATATCTATTACATGTATAATTTCAAACTGGCATTGAGGATAGGATCACATTTACTCTTTCATTATGCATTGCCTTAAGACCATGTTGCCTTAACTATAGGTATGAACCCACTTTGTAATGTCACAGAACCTTAACACTATTATTAGAAGTGGCATTATGTAAGTGGTAGAGCCTTCCTATTTATTGGTTCCATAGTTAGATCCTTCTTTGCAATTTGGTACCCATGTAGAGATTCTTCCACTAGGTCTGGGATTCCCTTATAGTCTTGCCATGTCTTTGAGAAAGAGCCTCATATCCCTCTTGAGCTTTATGCTAGCCATATCCAATAGGGAATCCCTTCTATATCAAGTTGTAATTGAGTTCATGTTCTTTTCTTTCCTTATGAAACTCTATGTCGTCTCCCCTCTTCATAGTTATAAGCTGTATAACCTCAGCTTGTAGCAATCCTAGCTAAGAAGATATTTTTATATATCCTTTGCAGCTTAATCATTCCTTACTAAGAGGAGACCTTCCCTTGAGTTTCCTCATCCTAAAAATTGTTCCTTACATTGAGCATATGTATGTTCCACTGCTTGGAACTAGTTTTCTTGATTGCAACACTCATCTCCTCCTAGATATGTAGTATAGTCACTTTTATTCTTTTTCCAGATTTATAATATGAAAAGTCCAAAAAATTGAAAACATAAAAATACAAACAAGAAATGATATTACTTTTGGAATCTGTTGTGTCGTGTTTCCTTCGAACATAGAAATGTATATCACATCCACTGGTTGGGTTATTAGTATGACTTTAGGAGTTGTACTCGTTATTCTTAGTTTTTTCCACCGACTAGTTATGCTTCTAGTCCCTATGGATCATATGTTGATACCTCTTGTGTCATAGAGTTGTCTCAGTTTGCATGTCGAGTTTGTACTGCATATCATAGTCACCATCTGCCTTATGCTCTTGTTCGAAGGAAGTTCTATCCTGAGACGACCATTCCACAGTTATATTCTCTTTGCATGTTGACAATTCCCAATACAGTTATTGGTTCTTGCACATATTGTTTGTTCGAGTTCTTCCAAATTATCTAGCATTATTGAGTACCGCGTGTTGGTTGATGGAGGCTGCCTTAGTGCTCTCCTTCCACTAGATTACATTCCATCAACTTCATATCATTAATTCTGCAATAGCATTCTAGAGTCCATTGAGTGCCTTGAGACTTGCATTCATCAGTGGCAGGTCCTCTCGCCATTGACAGTTTTGGGAATACATCAACGTCCCCTAATTGATGGATTCTTTCAAGTGTTCGACCTCAACACATATATTTTCACTTGTTTGATTGTACTCTATACATTGATTCCCATTTTCATTATCAGTGGAATATCTCGTGTTTGTTAATGGTATACATCAATGACCGGTAATAGGACAATGGACCATCATGTTTGACCTCAACACCTTTCTTTGTTTGATGGGACATGTACTTGTAGTGATTTTCGTAACAGACCTCCGAGCTTGGTGTCATTCCTAATATGCTACCTCCTTGATCGTGCCAGTATTTATGAGATGTCAACTCTCATGACCAGATTCTAGTGTATTATCATATATCTTCATCCATTATGGAGACCTTGTTTACTATATATTGTATGTAGTGATGACCACATGTGACATATGTTTATTATGCCTATTCATGGCGATTGTACTCTTATGTATCCGAGACTACTACATGTATATTTGCAGTCACATGCAGATATTGATCATAGTATTTTACTGACGAGTGGCTGGTTCTCCCACCTGGGTCTTCATTACTCAACTTCTGGGATGGATATAATTTATTTCGGCCATCATGTTACCCCTCTTACCTTACACATTAGGGAAAATCTGTTATAGCGTATTTTACCACACTTGGTAGATAACACTTTTATGACCTTCCATGTCCCTTTGCAGACTTCTTCGACCCCCCTTGTTCAAAATATACTTTGATGATCCAAGAAATTACCTAAAAACATCTCTTTATTGCTATACATGACTTTTAAGCTAAAACCCATGTCTACATGCATGTTTCTCCAATGTAGCTCGTGTACATTGGGAAATGTGCATAAAAACAAAAAAAATTGGTGTTTTCCTTAATGAGTCCCAAATAACTTGACTCTTGGCCTTCCATATGCTTGGAAACATTCTGACTCGACCCTTCACTACCTATTGAAGGGATATATTTTGAGCCTCTTGGATGCATTCAAGGAGGATAAAATTTGAGAGAAACAAAACTATAGTTCACTATTGCCTCATTTTCTTATGCTTCAGTATATCCCTTTGTTCTTTTGAGCACACATTTATTCTCTTCCCAAGATTGTCAGTTTTTTGTAAGCTTACAATTGAGATGGAGGATTAGCAGGTCTCATTTTCTCCATTTTGACGAGGTTCCCATAAAGTTTGTCATTTTTATCTCTATTCATTATTAATATAAATATCTATCTCTCGTCCATTGCATGTGTATTACTATGAATATTTTATCCATGGATATAGTTGTATTTGCTTATACATGTTTGATTTTTATATGCTACAGTAGGCTTGGCACTTTGATATATATCACCTTTTTCTGGTTTGTTGTTGTTGAGATTAAATTGTACGTACAAGCATGTTGGAAAATCTCAACTAGGATCTACTACAACCATCCAAGATAAGGTATGTTCTGTATCCCTTAGTATTTGCAGCATTTATTTCTCTTGCATATTGAAATGGATTCATTGATGGTGTCATTCTATTTTTTGTGGTCTACCCCAATCCATAGGAATTTTTTGTCCATCACAGTTATCATTTACTTATGGATGCATTTTGTTTTGGTTAAATTATTTAGACTAAATTCCTTGCTGTGAATGTTAATTAGTTTCGTTGGAATTGATGGAAAAGATCACCTCATATGAAATTGGAATGATCTACAAATAAAAATTTAATTGGGTATATTTTCCTATTGAAATATTTTTTTTATGGATGTAGTGTTTATTTTGTGTTTAATTCCATGGTTAAAAGTTGATTTTGTGCAAGACTAGCTACTTATATTGGAAAACTAGTTAACTGGTTTTGTGGTCTCTCTTTCGTA
>LPNX011137414.1:223229-301013 GCA_001517045.1 Pseudotsuga menziesii
TATTACTTATTTTTATGACATTATCTTTGATTAAGCCATTTGTATTGATAATTGGCAATTATTTGTTAAAAAAATGGATTTGTGATAAGTGTCGTCATTTGTGCACTTGAAGTGTCGTTAAGTGTTGTAATTAACACTTTAATTACTAGTTAACTATGAATACAAATAATTAGCATTTAGAAGTGGTTATAATATCTAATATGTATTGTATTGAAGCTTGATTATGTTATATGATGTTAATAAAATTTCCCATCCCTTGGATCATTTGTTCAAATAGTTATTGAATTTCTTTTTAATTTATTGTTAATTAAAGGGATTTTATTGAAATTAAATCACAAAAAAATGAAATTAAATATTTGTTTAACTGATCTGCTATGATAAAATTATCTAACTATCCTTATAGATATAATTAGGTATGAGACCCTTTGATAGCTCTGGGGGACATTACACCAATAGTGTGTTTTATATAATGATTTTGATTTATTTCAAAATCAATTCTATTTCAGTGGGAAAGTTTCCACTCACACATGTATTTGTTGAGGTAGTTTCTTAAGATTTAGGTTTAGTATGATGTTCTTGATGGTTCATACTATAAAACCAACAAAATAATACATTTTCCATGCCTCTGAATATGTAGGTTCTTAGTGTTACATTTAAATAGACTACACATATCTATATTTAATGAAATTACACATACATATAGATCTGACAACGTAGGTTCCATATCTATAATAAAAACAAATATACATATTTTTTAGTTTTTAAATTTATTTTTGTCTTGGTATATATCAAAATATTAAAATACAAACAACTCTTGTTTATACTAATTTTTTTTCCCCTTCCTGATTTTAAAAACAAATTATATGCTACTAGTATAAACTAAGGTCTACAATCTAAAGAGAAGAAGAAATTCTTTTGAGTATGATAAAATTTCCATACTTGGAAAAATACACAACTACATGATTTTAGGTCTATTCTAACTTTAATTATCTAAAAAATATAACATTAACACTAAAATTTTTGAAAAAAAAAAGTTGTGCATAAGAACAGACTGTTATCTACAACTACTTCAAATTTTGTCTTCTAGGTACTAAATTCATACTCTAACGAGAACATATGTATTATTTTTTGGAGGAAAAATAAAACACCAATGTTCAAAAAACACGAATATCACATGGTCATACAAAAAATCCATAGCTAAAAATTATATATTATGCAAGATAATTTGATTTCCTATTTTTCATTTTCTTACACAATATCATATTTATTGTCAAAGTACCTTAAATTGACCCTCCATGTCAACATCTTGTTATTTTTCCATGTATGCAGTGCCACTTACACATCATGGGAGACATTCATTACCTTGTGCACTCACCCATATAGTTCAAGAAAATTTAGATGTTGGTATCTTTTAGGCTCTAAAAAGTGCTTCTATGCACAATGGTCATGGTTCAAAAAAAGGAATGGGAATGGCATATGTTTCTGGATTATACATAGAAAAAGAATAGGACCACTAAATATATGCTTCCTATTCCTATTTTTAATGAATTGTAGGGAACATATTTCTTTACCAAGTTGGCCTTCCACTCTATATATTATGAAATCAGAATGAGAGCAAGATTTGTTTTGAAAATACCTTTAGAACACACACAGGCCATAATGGATTTTTGGGAATGTTGTTTCGGCTTACTAGCACACCCTCCACATTTCAAACCCTAAATATTTATATTTCTAAACCCTTAGAAAACTTGTGTTACTATTTTTTAATGTAATACTAATATATGACAAATCCTATAAAGAGCATGTACAATTTGTTGACATGGTATTAAAAATATTGGGAGCAAAGACTATAAGGAAATCCTTTTATGTATGCCTTTGGGGTTCAAGAAGTGGAATATTTGGGACATATTCTATTTCATTAAGGTGTCAAAGTAAACACTATCAAAATTAAAACTATTATGGAATTTCCAATTCCCAAAACATTTAAGAATATTAGAGGATTTTTAGTAACAATAGTCTATTGTTCCAAGCTTGTAAAGAATTATGGTAAAATAGTTTCATCTATATAAACTTGATTGAAAAAAATCCATTTGATTTTATTCAATAAGAACCCAAATCTTTCAAAATAATCCATTCCTATCTTTAAAACAACCTTTAATATGGAGTGTCATTCATCAATGCATGAAATTTGCACAGTTGTAATGCAATAAATAATACCTCTTTCCTTTCAAAGCTATCAACTTCAAGTAAATCTCTTACTCAAAATTTTTTATAAAACACAAATGTTGGGAAAACTACATGTAATCCAAACCATCTACACTTATCTAATAGGAAGACACTCCAAGATAAGAATAGATCATGAAAATATTAAGTAATTTTTGCGACACGAAATTTAAAATAGATTCTATGTTATGGATTTGAAACCATCTACAAGAAAATAAAAGAAAATGTTACGTAAGATGCACTTTGAAGTTAACAAGAAGACACAAAGGGATTAGATTGTGATATTTTCATTCCAGAATATTGTTAACTAGAATAAACAAGGACATAATGGAATTAGGATCACAAGGAATGCAAGATAATTCAACAACTACAAGAGGACCTTAGAGCATTAGATAATTTTTTATGTCAAAATGCTTCATTATGGTATCAAGGTTATATATATTTATGTAATAATTCCCAATTCGAATGAAATGTCTTTTGGAATTGCATAATTTATGTATAAAAGGCCATTTACAGTTCTTGAAAACTTACCACATGATAAATGATGATGTTTTTGGGAAGTTATTAAAATTAACATTCAAAATTTTATGGAAAAATGTCAGGTTTTCCAAAAAAAAAGGGAGAGACAATGAAAATCCTAGGACTTACATAAACATTAGCCATAACAATCTAGTGTTGTGAAGATATATTAATGGATTCTATCACAATTCTACCAAAGTCTGAAGGAAATAATTGCATCATGGGAATGGTGTATCAATTCATAAAGTATGCCCATTTATGTTATCTTTATCATTATTTTAAAGAAAGTACCACAATTGTAGCATTTATGGAAACAATCCAAAATCATCATGAAATACCCAATATTGTTGTGAGGGATGAAGCTTCATTTTTCACTTGTAATCTATGGAATGAAATATTTTCTTGTTTGGGTACTCAATTGTCTCATATCTCCTCTTATGATCGTCAATATTATGTGAAAATTGATAATGTGAATGAATGTCATTAAGGGTATCATTATTTATTTGCATCTAATAAAAAAACATAATGTTTCAATTGGCTTTCCTTGTAAGCATAATTTTACAACACATCCTTTCATAATTCATAAAAAATGTCCTCATTTATCGCACTTTATGGCTATCATCCTCCGTTCATCACGTCACCCTTGAAAGGAAAATTTATTGTTCAAGAAGTGTAGGATAACATAGATCACTAATAAGAGTTTCTCCAAATACTTAAACACAACTTGGTTATAGCACAAAATGGGATCAAACAAGAAGAATATAAACATCATAGTGAAATGAAATTTGAAATGGGGGATTGGGAATTTTTTAGGCTACAACCATACAAACAAATGTACGTCAAGCAAGAAGAGAAGGACAACAAATGAGCACCCAAGGAATATGGTACCTATAAGAGGTTACATAAGATTGGAAGTGTGTATTACAAATTAGATTTTCCTCCATCTTCGCATGTACATCCAATATTCCATATTCCACGTAATAGGTGACAATTCTCAATTCAACCTATTTTACAACAAATTAATTAATAAGGTAAAAGCATACAAGAACCTAAAACATTCATTGAAACATAGATCAAACAACTATGAAATTAAGAAATTATTAAGTTCCTCATTAAGTGGAAGAACCTACCAACAGAATAGGTTACATGTAAAAATGATTTCATCAAACAGAAGAATAGTTAATCAAGTCTTTGGGACAACAATTGTCTCAATAAGAGCGACATGTTAATCCCTAGATATTGTGATAATACATTCATATTATTATATTATTGTTATCTTTGTTGGTTAGTGATAAACATAATTATAATTTTACCTTTGTCTCCTATATATACCGAGGAGAACTAGTTTTATAAATCATCTCATGTTTTGCATTTGCTATCATGTTTTCCATTCAAAGAAGATTCTTATTCATTCTCTTTATAATTCCATTCTAAAGTTATTGTGTTACATTTTTTCGCTTAAATTCTTAGTATATTTGTGAAGACCTATGACCATGACATGATGTGGATAATCAATTTTTGGGTCAAGGGTATTGTGGAAGGTTAGAAATTGGAGTTGCAATTGAATTCCACCAATATTTAACAAAATCCTTGGAGTATTTAAGGGATTATTTGGAATATTTCTTATCGCAACCCCATTTGAATAAAATATGTTGGTGATAAAATGGGCATGGTTCTTATCCATGATAAGATGGAAGCATAATAACTACATGAGAAGGTGCACTGGGAGAAGGACTTGATTATGAGTTGAAAATTTAAGAGGCGTAATATATGAAATGGTGGAAATATTTCAATATGAATAGAATATGTGTTATGAAAAGCATGTAAAAGTTACTTATAGATGATGGTATGTAGAGATGAGAAATATTTGGACCATGAAAAAGCTCCTCATAAAGGATGAGAGAAGTGAATATTGAGTGTAGAATGACACAAATGATGAGAGAGATGCATAAATGAGATTTTGATGATTTATATACAAAGGACAAGAAAGTGTATATGCTAATATAGAGGACAACAGAGTCAAATGAGTTGGAGTGGGACGGCTAAGGGATTATTCATCCAACTTATTGTATGGGGTTCAATTTAACACTTGAACACCCTATTTAGTTAGATAAGTTAGCTAGAGTTAGATAGATATATTATTAAATAATGGAGCCTCATTAATAAGCTTTATTTGATGTAATGCTATATAAAGTCTTAGTAAGAGTCCTTCTAAATACAAATTAGTATTCATATATTTTTATGTGTATTATTTTCTCTTATTTATTCTGAGCTCCATTGTTGAGTGAACTTATCTAGGAGGTGAGTCTACTCCTTCACTTTTGTTAAAAAGTTGTGAAAACATTAACAATTTAGCTAGCAAACTCAGCTAGTACTTTCGTCAAACACTTAGCAACACACTGATATATACATCCAATAAAGCTTCTACATTAACGTGTTAAACTGAAACACATGATAATGTGCATTATGAGCATAAATACCAATTCTAAGTAAATATGAAATATAGAAATAGAAGTAAATGAACCATAGACAACATTCACACATTCATTTGACACATGATATTTTGGCAAATGCCCATGGAAAAACCCACAATGGGAAAACTAGAAAGCAGAGAGATCTTTTATTGAGATCACATGAAAAAAATTTCTTAGTATGCAGCAACAAATTATTACAACAAAAAACACACAATACTTATCTCACACACTATGCCTACAGTCCTCCTTTGAATATGTGCCAAATACCAAACAAAATAGGCAGAGAGTTTTTCCTTCAAATCTATGTCAATATTTCAACAATATGATCTACAAAACTCTTTTCCTATATTTCAACAATTTGATCTGCACAGTTTGAACTATATGACAACAAATCACTTCTTGGAAATAGTGCAAAACATAAGTAAAATATGTGTAAAATACTATAAGAAAACACCAAATCAAATAAATGCCAAAGGAGTGCCTCAATTTTAGTGCCTTATCCGACCTTCTCATTCAATGTTATACAATCCTCTATTAAGTATAGTATGACCCTCTCTCTCTCTCTTTCTATACAAAGTTTCTCGTAAATGGTATTATATTTTCTTGGCATGCATTCAATTCTCCTTAGTATGCATGTCTATCCTCCTTGTTGCCCCACCTATATTATTCTATGCTTAAACTATCTTTATCTATTGGAAATCATTACCTTTGTCTCCTCAATATTGTATTTTATTATGTCATTTAGGGTAAATTCCCTGACCCTTCATCTTCTATGGTCGCGATCAAATATTGGATGAAAAGATCAATGGATGTGAATTATTACCTCATTTAGATGACTTAAGTCACTTAACTCACTCACATATCATAAAGTCACTTAACTTTATCTAAAAATAATAAAAGACCCTAGCTTGGCTTTATAAAATCACTTTATAAATACACTTAATAAAGTCACTTAATTGAGACATTTACTCAAAGTTTTTCATCCTAGGAATAGTAAATGTAGAAGTACCTCTGAGCTACTAAAATAATTTCCATGCGTTCCACCTCCTGATTTAAGTTTAAGAGCATTATGGAGGAATGAAAGATACAATGGCTACAAATAAGTTATAGTGGTGCTGGTACAAATGACTATTGGTGCTACAATAAGTGGGAAGGTGGAGATACATGGTTTCTTAGTGAGTAAGGCTAAGACTGAGATGGTCGATATACATGGCCTATTAGTGTATTGTGACATGTATATGAGGAAGGTGGAGGAATTGAGAGTCCCCAAAGTGAAAAAGAAACCTTATGAACCAATGAAGATGACATTTTGTATATGAATGGCATGTGCTTATAGAAATGTGTTTTTCCAATGTGGTAGCTAAGAGGAAAGGGAGTTGATGTCTTACTACTACTAGAGTGGAAACAAAAATAATTCTTGAATCTTGATGATGGAAACTGAACCGAAACCAATGAGCAATACTATTGAATCCTATATGAAAATGAAACACAATAAATATGAGCATATGAGCAAACAAACCACACTAAAATGGATAAGAGATATGGAGGTGGATTATAATGTAAAGGAGGATGGTGTCTAGAGACAGGATGTTGTTGTGATTGTTGTGTGAATTGTGGCATAGGGAAACATACTGCATATCAGAGGATTAGCGAGGATGAAGGTGTCAACATGTGGTTGTTGTAATGAAAACCCAATATCAAAGAGAGTCTGAGAATGAGCGGAAAGAATAAGTAAAGGGTAGTGGGGTAAACCAATTTAGGTTAGAAATAAAAGAAAATTAAAAATAAATTGAGGAGAATGCATGGACTTGGGTTTCTATTGAATGGGTGGGTGATTTGAGCAATGGATTGTATGTATACAAAGGAGGGGCCAATAGGAAGTTACATATACCAATTCAAATGGAAGGGTAAGATGGAAGTGTGGAGGAGTGTTAGGGCTTCAGAAAATAAAATAATAAAAATAATATATGGAGGTTTGACGATGTGGAGAAAATGACAGGAGGAAGGATGTAGGCTTAGATGTGTAGAAAATATATGAAGAGAGAAATAGAGAATCAAGTGGGTCTTGGTTTTGAGGAGGATTACTTGTGCAAGGAGGGTAGGTGACTCACCAATAAAAAAACATGAACAAACAAATAATGACCGTGGGTTTTTTTGGAATCTCATTCTGAGGATAATGAATGGATCGGAAGGCATGGTCCAGTTGTTAGGGAAATATTTAAAAACAACATTAGTATAAATGTTAGACATTCTAAACCTTTTATAGTTTCTTTTTCTCACTTGCTTTTTACATAATAGGGTAGAAATTTTATATCAATTCTTGAAAAAGCATACGATAGTTGTTAAAATTGCATAGTATTGGTGCTCTTAGGGTATTTGAGGATGATGAATCCATTTATGCATTCAAAAAAATGATTTGAACACTTCAGAATTTAGATTTTGGAGGAAAAAATATTTCAATTAAAAATTTGTCAAAAAGTCCAAAACATCTAACAAATATACTACTCATAAATAAAATAAAAATAAAATAAAATGTTCCAAGGTATCACTAGAAGTCCGCATTTCTGAAAAGCATGTGTTATAGCTAATTTTACCACACCATGTAGATCACACATTTATGGCCGTAGTTATACCTCTATAGACTCTTTGGACCCCATGCACTTGTATTATACTTTGATGTTCCAAGATAATCCCTGAAAATTTCCTATTTGTACCAATACGTGACATTTAAAGAAACACCCATGTGTCTACATATCTTTCGACCTCACACCAATGTACATCGTGATGTGTGCAAAATAACAAATATTTTTGGATTTTTCCTCATTTGAGTCCGAATAACTTGACTCCTGGCCTTCCAAATGACTTGATAACACTCAGACTCGTCCCTCCATTACCTCTTTGGAGTTCTATATAAGGAACCCCTTGGATACATTGAAGGAGGATAAATTGAAGAGTAAGGAAATTATAGTCCATTATTGCCTCAGTTTTTCTTCTACTTGAGTCTGCATCCCTTTGTCCCTTGGAGCACATAGTGTTCTTCCCAATATTTCCTTTTCTTTGTCATCTTGATATCAAGATATTGAGAATTGAATTGGGGGAGGCCCAGGTGGAGGAATCAGTTTCTTCGATTCACAGAATTGATGATAGACTTTGTCACTATTGTATCTCTGATTTATTAATAGAAATATATTTTCCTGTCCAATTCATTTACACTTTGAATATGAATATTGAATCCATGGATGTATTTAATTTCTTATACATGATTGATTATATATTCCAGATTAGTGCTAACACATTTATATATATCATGCTTGCTTTGTTTGTTGTTGTTGAGAGCAAGTTATAATTGCAATTGCATTGGAAAATCTCAACAAGGATCTACTTCAACAATCTGGAATAAGGTACGATTTTATATCTGTTAGTGTTAGACTTTCTTACCACTTTTGTATATTGGGAAAGATTGATTTCTGGTGTCATACTGTCTGTTGTGGTACCCCCAAGCCATAGGATTTTTCTCTCTGTAATAGAATTGGCAACTCCAGTGGGAGGTTACTAGTTTGTTTTCTTTTGGGATTGGGTATTCAATGTGCTTGAACTTCTCTTTATTTCTATGTTTCTGTGTCGCATCTGGAGGTATTTTTTCCTAACAGTGTCCTATAGGTGTAATTTCCTTTTGGCTTATTAGTTTTCCCTCTTTTTCTTCCTATACACAAGTATTTTCATTACAGTCATGTATACACACAATTTTCTATTGAATTCCTGCATATGTACGTAGGTTTACTTCATACATTCGTCTATGCTTTTTATTTGAGATTTATTTGGGAGATTGAGTGTTATTGGTTGAGTTTATGATTGTTGAGTATTCTTGGGAATTGTTGGTGTCTATATGTAGGCTCTGTTTCTTACCAGAGAGCCGTTTTGATTTATTTCCAATTAGGTTTTGTTAACGTCATTCATTTTTCCCTTTTTGTTTTGGGATTAGTGCATTAGGTATATTTTATATTGGTGCCTTGATTGGTTGTTTTTTGTTAGTGGTTGCAGGGTTCGAGAGTTGTAGAGTCTGTTATTGCTTTCTATATCTCATTTCTTTCAAAAAATACAAAAATATTTTTCTTTTGCATACTTATGCATTGTTTCATTTTTGAAATCACACGGTACTTGCATTAGGTTTTTCTTATTGAATTATATTTAGGTGTTCATTTAGGAATGATTTCATTCTCATTTCAAGGAAAAAACTTACATCTCATGTAGTTGCATACCCTGTTTTTCATTCTACAAAGATTGCACTTGGCGTTGTTTGTTAGGTGTGCACTTTTATTTCACTGTTGAGTCTCAAATATCATTTGTTGCATGGCCATTTAACTTTGATTAATTACAACCATTAAAATCAATGCTTAACTAAAATGAAATACACATTATTATTTTATAGGGTTCACCATTAATATTAGGATTTAGAGTCTTGGAATAGTTCATTGTACGTCAATTCTCCAATACTACTAAACACAAACAATTAGGTGTCTATCCAAGTGAGAATGAGAAATACTTTGTATAATTAGTGTTTCTCAAGAAGCTCCACTTACACAAGATTCAATCATGAGGCAATGTGAATGATTTTGATTGGGATAGCCCTTGATCAATTTTGTGAGTGTTGGAGATATTTCCAGTATCATATTCATATATGGGGGATCTTTCGAGAGTTTCAGGATTTGATACCTTTCCCATATGGTTGATCCCTCCTATGACTGTTGACCTAAGAGTTTTCTATATTGGGGTGACATTATTTTCCTTACATACGTATCATAGGGGGTACTTGCAAAGGTTATTCTATAGGTGTCTTGGCTAGGTAGGGGTCAAACAACATAGTCAATTTATGTGTTGAATCTAAGAGACACTATAATTGGTTACAAACCTCCTCTTGTAGTGTATGGGAGTCTCAAGCCTCTCCTTGCCAAGGCATACTTGCTGCATTCAGGAGCTAACATATCCTCCCCTTGGTTTGTTTGTTTTTTTACCGTAGGTTTTCTTAGGAGTGTTCTCTATGTATGATAGATTGCTTAGGGTTGTGTATTTAGATTGAGTCTTTTTATTTTGTTGAGTCATAGTGGATCTGGGTGCAGAACTTCACTTTTCTCATCGTTTAGCAAGAATTTATCCTTCTATGTCTCCTCCTCCATTGTGATAGAGAACTAGACAGTAAAGGTGGACTAAATATCACTTCGATTCACACACCATGCGTTACCATGAGAATGAGATCTCAGAGATCCCTTATTTTCACCCTTTTGTATGGGAGGTTTAACCTTCAAGCACATATGGGCCTCTGCTAGGGTCCAGGCCTTCTATGGCTGGGACATCACCTAATAATCCATCACAATTCTTGGGCTATATTAACACAAACTTCCAGTATTGGTCATGTATTCTAAACCATGAGACTCACCATGAACCCACTAGCACTAGAACAATAACGTATGGCATCCATACCTTCTTGAGACTTGTCCGACACCCAATTTTAGATCGAATGTTAACCCTAGTGTTGTGCCTGGGGGCACTTCCATTCCTTTCTAGGTGGATAGCTTTGGTAGCACCATTCATATTTCACCTTCAATCCTTGTGGTGGAGGTTCCTTCACACAAGCATCCTAGGCCTAGCACTATAATGTCCATTTGGGAGACTAATCCTAGACATGTCATTATTGGGGGCACAAGTTACATTCCTTCCCATATTCCATCATCTTCAACATCAGCTCATTCAAATGAATTTTTGACGACACATACTCCTCCTAACTCGCATGGTCCTTTGGGCAGGATTTCTACTGGTATTCATGTTCGTCCTGTGTCTGGTCACACCATAGTGTCACAAGGCCATGTGCCTCCTTATGTGTTAGCTAGGTATGTGCCATCTCATGGACCATCTTATGGACTGTCTTATGGACCGTCTTATGGAACATCTTATGGACAGTCTTATGGACCAACTTATGGACCATCCTATGGAGTGTATTATAGACAAACCTATGCACCTTATTAGTCTCCTAACTATGGCTTCATAGTACCCCATCCTCAAGGTAATCCAAAATATAATACACAACCCTATATGGTTTAAATGGGAGGACGTTACTATCCCACTGACCAAGTCCATGGTGTCTATAGGAATCAAACCTATGTGAACCAGCCCTATCAGAGAGCCTGGAACCAAATGGCTCATCCTAGGCTCCCCTTCCTTGCAATGTTGAACTTACTTGATGTTCCGAAGAGAAAATTCCTATGGCTTGGGGGTACCACAACAGAAAAGTTGACACCAGAAATCAATCTTTCCCAATATGCAAGAGAAACCAAACTTATAACACTATGGGATATCAAATTGTACCTTGTTCTAGATGGTTGAAGTAGATCCTCATTGAGATTTTCCAATTCATGCTTGCATTATCAATTCGCTCTCAACAACAACAAACAAGACAAGAATGCTCTATAATAATGTGTTAGACCTACTCTAGCATATGTATTCAACAATGTATAAGCAATCAAATACATCCATGGATACAATATTCATATTCAAATGCACTTTAATTGGATAGGAAAATATATTTCTATTAATAAAATCGGATATTACAATAGTAACAACCTCTATCGGCACATCTATGAACCGGAGAAACCGAGTCCTCAACCTGGGCCTCCACCACATCAGTCCTCCATCTCTCAATAGCAAGCTCACAAAGTAAATGCAAGCTTGGAAAGAACAAAAAATGCTCCAAAGGGACAAAGGGATGCAAACTCAAGTATAATCAAACCAAGACAACAATAGACTATATTTTCTTTGCTCTTCAATTGCTCCTCTTCAATGTATTCAAGGGGTTCCTTATATAGCACTCGAAAAAGGTAATGGAGGTTTGAATCTGAGCATTATCAAGGCATATGGAAGGCCAAGAGTCAGGATCTTTGGAATCATATGAGGAAAATTACAAAAAATGTTTGGACTTATGCACACATCCTAATGTATGTGGGTTTGAGGTAAAAAGTCACATGTACACGTGACTATGGTTTTAAAAGTCACGTACAGCAATAAACAAGGGTTTTTTAGGCATGATATTGGAACATAAAAGGATAATACAAGTCCATGGGGTATAAAGAGCTTGCAGAGGGACAGGGGAGGCCATAAATATGTGATCAACCATGTGTGATAAAATCAGCTATAATGTTGATGTATTTGTAACCTCGAAATGTATTCATCTATGTATCTTATGTATTGTAACCCTATGTTTATTCTGGGATGTATCTATTATGTATTTGGGTCATGTTTTTATGCCCCGATTTTGTGATCGGGAGGATCAATAATGTAAAAAGTCATTTCAAGTCATAGTGGGTAACCCTCCGATTGTGTAAGGGTTAAAGTCCTCGCGGTTCTGGGACACTAGCGTTATTAGACTCTCCAAGTAGAGGTCAGCCCTAGTAGGGTTTTAGTCATGTTGGGATTAGTATAAATAGAGATCTAGGATCTGTATTTAGCACACATCACTCACACACTCAAGTGTAGCGCATAGTTGAGGAAGGAGAAGACACTGGGACTAGACAAGAAGAAGATTAATGTTGTTGGGAGATCACTTACTATTTTGGGGCTTTTACTTTTTTGGTGCTGATTCTATCTCTGAGGAAGTTGCGGTGTTTTCTCCATTTATGGTTTCCCCGATCAAAAAAACTTTGTTCATTGTCTCTTATGTTTGATTGATGTACTTGTTATTCTCTCAGTAAAGATCCTAACATAATGCTAGCTTAATGTTGAAAAACTAACATGGTATTAGAGCTAACCCGAGAAGAAGAGAATGTGCAACTGTAGTAACTAGGGATTCCTAGTTTTTGGATCTTCCTCCATAGATTTCTAGCAAAAGTAAGGTGGAACAACTCTCCTCCTTAGGGAGCATATTTGTGTCGAAGAAGAATCCAATTCTGAGGTTTTTAAGTTTTGGACCTATCACTACTGCCAGAAATTAGGGCTTTTCACAGAAGAGGAATTTTTCAGTGAGCCCAAGCATGGATTGATCTCCTCCCCAAAATCGAATTTAGGGACAAATTTCAAGGCATTTGGGTGGACAAAACTCCAAAAAAGCAAAACTGTAATTTGCTCCCGAACCAGATCTGCAGGATTTTACCTCAAGTTTCAGATCCGACATCTTGAACCTAGTAAGATCTAAAATATTTTGTATTTCCATTTGAGTTTCTCATTTAAGATGTCTCATCATACCAATCTTGATGAAAAGCTTGAGGGAGCTGATAACTTCCAAGCCTGGAAGTATAGGATCTCCCTGGTCGTGGAAGAGAATGAATTAGACTCCTACATCCATGAGGAGGCTCCAGTTCCAGAGGGAGATGAGGAAAAAGCCTTACATAAGAAGAAGATGGTTATGGAAAAGAGGATCATTGCTTATTCTATCAAGGATCACCTTATCCCACAGGTGTCCTCTCTCAATACACCTAAAGCTATGTTTGATGCCCTAACCAAGTTGTTTAGGGAAGAACATAAACTGGAAAATGACTCTAAGGAACCAACTGAAGAATGTGAAGATTCAGAATGCAAAGACTATCCAGTCCTACTTCACAAGAGTTTCCCAGATCAAGGAACAATTAGAAGCTATTGATAAAGAAGTGGAAAATGAAGAGATTGTTATGACTACCTTGAATTCCCTCCCTAGGTCATGGGATTCTTTCACCCAAGGAATCTGTGCAAGAAAGAAGTTAGTCAAATTCATTAGACTATGGGAAGAATGTTCTCAAGAAGAAGCACGGATAGCAACTCGAGAACAGAAGATGGGAAGTGAAGACCAAGCCCTCACAGTTCACTCCAAGAGAAGCAGAAGAAGAAATCCTCATTACTCCAAAGGTAAGAACTCTCATTCTAAGGATAACAATAGAAAGGATTTATCTAAAGTGATATGTTATACATGTGATGAAAGAGGACACTATGCAAAAGACTATCCTAAGAACATGGTCCACTCTCATAAAAGCAAGGGGAACAAAATAAGACATGATGCTCATGTGGCAAAGGATGATGAACCACTTAGGAAGAGAACCAGATATGAAAGTGAAGACTCTTCAAGTGAGGATGAATATGTTTTGATTTCCGCTCTCACAGGTACCATTACTCATGGAAGTGATGATTGGCTTATAGATAGTGGGGCTTCCAAACACATGACTAGATTCAAGGAATCTTTTGTAAGACTATCAGAACATGACTCACCTCACAATTTGAAGCTAGGAGATCACTACCAATATCCAATAAAAGGTAGTGGGGAATATTCATATAAGCTAGACTCTGGTAAGTCTCTAACAATGAAAGAAGTATTGTTTATTCCAGGACTCAAGAAGAACCTTCTCTCCATATCAGCATTGGATGCAAAAGGAATGCGGGTCACATTCATAGATGGTCAAGTCATCATGTGGCCAAGAGGTAAGACTATCAATGATGAAATAGTGATTGTAGAACAACAAGGAGGGTTGTAGAAATTGAAGGGCCATCCAGAACAAGCCTTGGTCTATGACAGAGTAGAGCCAAATGAACTCTGGCATAGAAGGCTTGCACATGTGCATTACAGAGCACTACCTATTGCAAGAAAAGCTGTTGAAGGTCTTCCAAAATTCTAAGAAAAACATGACAGTGTTTGCAAAGGATGTGCGAAAGGGAAGAATATGAAGAAGACATTTCCCAGCAGTGAAAGCAAAGCCAAAGACATACTAGAAACCATCCACTCCGATGTATGCGGTCCTATGTCATCAAACTCACTAAGCGGGTATGCATACTATGTTTCTTTTATTGATGATTTTTCTAGAAAGAAATGGATTTACTTTATGAAGAACAAAGATAGAGTATTTAGTGAGTTCAAGGAATTCAAAGCCCTGATCAAGAACCATATTGAAAATAAGATCAAAACCATTCGATCAGATAATGGCAGAGAATTCACTTCGAATGAATTCAAAGAGCTATTGAAAGAATCAGGGATTAAGAGGGAGTTTTCCACTCCTTATAATCCACAATAGAATGGGATTGCAGAACGAAAGAATAGAACCATCATGGAAGCTGTAAGAGCAATGCTTCATGATCAAGATATTCCTATGCATCTTTCGGCTGAAGCTTCCAGAACAATAGTGTATGTAGAGAACCGTACTTCACAAAGAGTACTCAAGAACAAGACTTCTGAAGAAGTCTTCTCCGGCAAGAAACCAGAAGTCAGCCATCTCAGAATATTCGGCTGTCTTGTGTACATACACATCCCAAAAGAGAAGAGAACAAAATTAGATCCTTCAGGAAAGAAGGGAATATTTTTGGGATACTCTGAAATCTCAAAGGCTTACAGAATCTATTTCCCAAGATACAAGAAGATTGACATTAATAGGGATGTGACATTTGATGAAGACACCGCTTACAACAAATCCAGAAAGAGACCTGCTGAAGAACCTGAAGAAGCAGAAGCAGAAGTACCCAGAATTCATGACACAACGATGAACAAAGAAGATCAGGAAGAAGAACGATATTTCGAGGAACCACAAAGACTTGTAGATCCACCTCTAGAGAAGAATCCTCATAAGAGGAAACCTGCTTGGGTACGTGAGCTTATCCAAGGTGCGGAAAGATATGGGGCTCCAGAAGAGAATAACAGAGAAAGAAAGAGGACCAGATCCTGCTCCGAGTATGTAGCTTTACTATGTGATTTCATTGATAAAGAACCTTCCAGTTATGAAAAAGCGGCAGAACAGAAAGAATGGAAGGATGCTATGATCAAAGAATATCAATCGATCATGAAGAATGATGTTCGGGATGTTGTCCCAAGACCAGAAGGGAAGTCAGTTGTAACTTCCAAATGGATCTACAAGATCAAGCATGCTGCAGATGGTAGCATTGAAAAGTATAAAGAAATATTTGTAGCTTGAGGTTTCTCTCAGAAAGAAGGAATAAACTATGAAGAAACCTTTGCACCTATAGCCAGATACACTTCCATCAGATCAGTACTTGCTCTGGCTGCAGTGAAGAAATGGAAGATACACCAGATGGATGTCAAGACTGCTTTCTTGAATGGTGTAGTGGAAGAGGAAGTGTATGTAGAACAGCCACTCGGTTTTGAGACACATGACATAGAGTATCATGTATGCAGATTGAAGAAAGTGTTGCATGGTTTGAAACAGGAACCCAGGACCTGGTACGACAGAATTGATAGCTTTCTATCCAGTTTGAGCTTTACCAAGAGTAAAGAAGATTCCAACATTTACTATAAGGTTGAGGATGGAAACCCAGTAATGCTTCTACTATATGTAGATGATCTATTTGTGATAGGTACGGATGGGTTGATTACTGATTCAAAGAGAAATTTTCATGCTGAGTTCGAAATGAAGGACTTAGGGATGATGCATTAATTTCTAGGAATGGAGGTGTGGCAGAGCACAGATGGAATGTTTCTTGGACAAGGGAAGTATGTAGTCAAGATCCTGAAGAGGTTTGGGATGATGGACTGCAAGACTATGGCCACACCTATGGCATTGAACCTGAAGCTATTGAGTGATGCTTCATCAGAGTCAGTTGATGCTACGATGTATTGTAAGATGATTGGGTCATTCATGTACCTGATGAATAGGAGACCAGATATTTGCTTTGCTGTGAACATCTTGAGGCAATTATTGACAGATCCAAGACATGTTCACTTGATTGCTGCAAAGCATATTCTGAGGTACCTAAAGGGTACAATTGATTATGGGCTCAAGTACGATGTGAATCAAAAGATTAACCTACAAGGTTATGTTGATTCAGATTGGGCAGGCAGTGCCATTGATAGGAAGAGCACTTTAGGGTGTTTCTTTAGTATGGGATCAAGTGTGATCTCTTGGTTTAGTATGAAGCAATCCTGTGTGGCACTAAGTACAGCTGAAGCAGAGTATGTCATAGCTTGTTTAGCTAGTTGTGAGGCACTATGGCTGTGGAATCTACTGTCCAATATATTTGATCTCTAGTTGGATGCTACTTGTATACATTGTGACAATCATAGTTGCGTAAAGTTGTCAAAGAATCCAATGTTCCATGACAATTCTAAGCATATCGAGATCAAGTATCACTATATCAGGGATATGGTGCAGAAGGGAGCATTGAAGCTCCAACATGTTGCGATGGAGGAACAGATAGCTGATGTATTGACAAAGCCATTGGCTAGAATGAAGTTCGAGTACTTCAGGGAGAAGCTTGGTGTTCTCCAGATCAAGGTTTCCTCCAAGAGAAAGTGATGAGACCCATAGCCATTCTGACATGGTGAGAGGATTGGTTCCTTCCATGGTCAGATGTAAGGGATGATCCATTCTATCATGGTGATAGGGTTTCTCCCTTCCATGTCAGATATGAGTGCTGGTCATTCTGTCGAGTAGGACAAATGTAAGGGAAATTTCCATTCTAGGGATGGAGGCACCTGGTCAGTTACCAGGACAACTCAGTCTAGGACTGAGAAGCCATTCTGATGTGATAGAGGGATGTGTTCCCACGTGATCAGATGTAAGAGCTGAACCATTCTATCATGGCTAAATGATTAGATTCCTTCCATGTCAGATGTGAGTGTTGGCCATTCCGACGAGCAGTTCAGATGTAAGGGTAACTTCCATTCTGAGAATGGAGGCACCTGGTCAGTTACCAGGTAGCTCAATCAGGGACTGAGGGCCATTCTGATATGACTATAGGATTGGTTCCTACAAGATTAGATATGAGTGCAAGCCCTTCCATCATTGGGAACAGGATGTGTTCCCGCCTGGATGGATGTGAGTGTTGTGCCTTTTCACAGATGATAGTAGATGTGCCTATCATGCTGGTGATTGTAAGTGCAGTGCCTTTCCATAGATGATAGTAGATGTTCCTATCATGCTGGTGGGTGTGAGTGCAGTGCATTTCCATAAATGGTAGTAGATGTGCCTACCATGCTGGTGGATGTGAGTGCAGTGCCTTTCCTCAAATGGTAGTAGATGTGCCTACCATGCCGATGGATGTCAGTGCAGTGCCTTTCCACAGATGATAGTAGTTTGTGCCTATCATATTGATGGATGTGAGTGCAGAGCCATTTCACAGATGGTAGTATATGTTCCTACCATGCTAGTGAATGTGAGTGCTGGGCCTTTCTGATATGATTATAGGATTGGTTCCTACATGATCAAATATGAGTGATGGGTGTGCCTTTCTGACGAGTAGGTCATATGTAAGTGCTGGGTGAAGACCTACATGATGGCTAGGCCTACAACCAACATGAAAAAGGGTTGGCTCTGTCTAAATTACTATGATGAGAAGAATCATGAGATAGCATCGTTGATGATCTAGATCACATGATGATCGAGATCCAGTGATGATAGCCAGTGATGATCGAGATCGAGTGATGATCGAGATCCAGTGATGATATCCAATGATGATCGAGATCCAGTGATGATTGAGATTGAGTGATGATAGAGATCCAGTGACGATGTCCCATGATGATCCAGATCGAGAGATGATACAGATTCAAAGATGAAGATGACTTGAAGACCAATACGACTCATAATACTTGAGGTGTAGATGACTAGATGATCCAGTTGATACAGAGAAGAAGACCAGTGCTGAAAATTGTGTCAAAAGAATACCTTCCTAGTTAAGAGGGAGTGTTGATGTATTTGTAACNTCCGATGTTTATTCTGAGATGTCTCTATTATGTATTTGAGTCATGTTGTCATGCCCCGATGTTCCGATCGGGAGGATCAATAATGTAAACAAGTCATGTCAAGTCATAGTGGGTAACCCTCCGATCGTGTAAGGCTTAAAGTCCCCATAGTTCCAAGGCACTAGGGTTATTAGAATCTCCAAGTAGAGGTGACCCATAGTAGGGTTTTAGTCATGTTGGGATTAGTATAAATAGAGATCTAGGATCTCTATTTAGCACACATCACTCAAACACTCAAGTGTAGCACGTAGATGAGGAAGGAGAAGACACTGGGACTAGACAAGAAGAAGAATACTGCTATTGGGAGATCACTTATTGTTTTGGTGTTGATTCTATCTCTGAGGAAGTTGCGGGGTTTTCTCTATTTATGGTTTCCCCGATCAAAAACATTGTGTTCATTGTCTCTTGTGTTTGATTGTTGTACTTGGTATTATCTCAGTAAAGATCCTAACATAATGCTAGCCTAATGTTTAGAAACTAACATATAACACCTGAATTGTCAAGATTGACAAATGATCTCGTGTCTCATGATTTGGCATGGTTGAAAGTTCCCACCAAACTTCCTTCAGACATTCCAAAGTTTGAAGGTAAGGCTGGTGGATATCCTGGTGAGCACGTAATGACGTTCCACCTTTGGTGCTCTTCGAACTCCTTGAATCATGATTCGGTTCATTTAAGGCTATTTCAACACACCCTTATGGGGCATGTGGTGAAGTGGTACATAGATTTTCCTCGGCGGACTTATACATTGTTTAATGACCTAGCTATGACCTTTCTCAATCACATTCAGCTACCTATATATTATGATGATGGTACTAAAATCTTGTCAACATTTTGGCAAGACAAAGCCATGGATATATCTAATCACATTCAAGAGTGGAGTAGATAGAAGAGATTGATCAATGCCTCTATACCACCAGATTTCCTTTTGGAATGGTTCCTCAAGTCTTTATTTCCTTACATAGTGAAGGATGTTTCCAGATCCATAGTGCAAAATGAGGAACAAACTGTCTTTAGAGCTCAACAATTGGATTGGATTTATCCTCATTCTGGGCTCTTCTATGAGATCATACTAAATGCACCTAGATCCAATTTCAACCCTAAGTTTAAACATGGGCCACATTCCAATGGTGTTTTTGGCTCCACAAGTGCTAAGCCTGCAAGCTCGATTACAAACTGAATAAATAATTTGTCTATTAAATAGCCTGCATCGGTATAAGCTACGGATTCATCTCATCCTACCCAATCGGCGAATGCAATTTCATTGAAATCATCGAACTAGAAAGGTAACCAACAACTTGGAAGGAATAGAAAGAAAGGTAAAAAAAATCGAAAGGGTGGGAATAGGAATGAAAATGATAATAATGACACAAAAAACAACAATAATGCTAGAGGGGACAAGAAAACTAAGAATAAGGTTAAATTAACTTGTAATCTTTGTGGGGATGATCACCTCACTCACTTGTGCCCTTAGATTTAAGATGCCTCGAGGTTCATCACACAAATCTCAGCTATGTTAGTAAATCCTTTACCATAAAATTAGATTATGAACTTAAGTACTGTGGATCCTGGTGGTGCTTCTAGTGGGACTCCAAACACATCGGACACCACTAGTGGCCATGGTTGCATTAATATGATGTTTGCCAAAAATTTTGTGATTCTTTCTAAGGATTATGGTACGTTTCAACCCAACCTAGGAAAAGAACTTGCTCCACCTAAGAACCCTTTGCGTATTGATAAACCTAGTTGTAATCCTAAAGCTCCATCTCGCATTCCTAAGGGAGTCCTAAAGTGTTAGAGGCACAATCCTAATTCTCGAGCCACCTAGAACTATTCTATTGTCGAGGATTTGGGCCAAATTCCTTATGTGATGTCCATGTTATAAGCTCTTCAGACTTGTCCTCTGCAAAGAAAAGCCTTCTTGTCTGCTATTGGGGTGGCTAATGGAATCTCTTTTTTGGTGATAAAATTTGAAACTCATGGAGTCAAGCCTTGCTTTCCTTACTATGTGTCTATTTTGGTTCATGTAGAGTGTGTAAACAACACCATCAAACACACAATGATTGATGAAGGCGTTGTGGCTTCCCTGATGTCTTTGTCATGTTGGAAGGGCTTAGGTTCTGTTGCTTTGTCTAAGTCGGGCACCATGTTAACTATGTTTGATGGAATATCATTTAATCCACACAAAATTATTCCTTCCCTTGAGGTCCAATTGGGAGAGAATACCATTGCGATCGAGGTCGAGGTGGTTGATGCACCCCTTGACTGTAATATTTTATTGGGTAGGAACTGGATTTACAATATGAAAGCGATCGCATCGTCACTTTTCCATGTTGTTTGTTTTCCTTTGTATTGGAATATTGTGAGGATCAATCAAATATTTTTTGATATTTCTAGTTTGAAAGCATCATCAGGAGCTTGTATCCTGGTTATCGATCATTCTCAGCCAACAACTGACAATGTTGGGGTGGGCATGTATCCTTCGTTAATGGGAATTTTTAGGTATGTCATGCCCATTCTTATGATCGGTTGTAGTCTTGGTAAAGCTTCAATGTCATTGAGTTTGGTTTCTTTTCGTACTTTGTATATGTAGGATCCTTGGACTATTCCTTCTCTGAGTACCTCGGGTGATATTATACCTGCCAAGATAGACATGTCGTTGTCTACAATTATGATGGCATATCAAGGTAATCTTGATTCGATTGTAGAGTATAGTCCTTCCTCTTCATGGGCAGAGGAGGAGGACCCCTATGCATTACCTAATTTGTTAGTGTCATCATCTTACTCACATGATTGCCTTGATGACATAAATCCATCGGACAAGGCTATTCTTGAGGCTATGTCTCGACTAGAACAACCTTGGGGAGAGTTACATCATAGATATTATTTTCTCCCTAAGGTTAATGATATTGAGTGTGATGACTTTAAGGTGATATTTAGGGAGAAAATTGGTAGTCCCATGGTCCCATTAGGCTCTCCTAGAAAGTATGTTAAAGGGAGCATGGATAAATTGTCACTGCCTATACCTATCAATATTTCTTCCATTCCTACCAAGATTGAAAATGTGTATATTGGGGCGTATTTTTACCTCAACTAGATTTGAGAATACATCGAGATTTTTAGAAAATTATGAGATGTGTTCACTTGGTTGTATGACGAAATGCCAGGTTTTTACCATCCCATTGTTGAGCATGAAATAAAAACCTATCCAAATTCTAAACATGTTCAAGAATGTTTGCGTTCAATGAATCCTAGCAAAGCACCCACTATTAAGGTTGAGATAGAGAAGTTTCTCAAAGCTAGCTTCATATATCTCATTCCCTCGATAGAGTGGGTGTCAAATCTCATTTCAATGGATAAGAATCAGGGAACGATCCATGTATGCACCGATTTTAGAGATTTGAATCGCGCCTATTCTAAGGATAACTTCTCCACACCTTTTATTGATCAAATTTTGGATGAGTGTGCAGGGAGCGAATTTTTTTCCTTTATGGATGGATTTTTTGGATGTAATCAAATTCAGATTAAACTTGAGTACCAAGACAAGACTGATTTCATTTGTCCTTGGGGTACTTTTGCATACCAAAATATGCCCTTCGGCCTTAAAAATGTCGGAGCAACATTTCAATGGGATATGACCTTTTCCTTTCATGATCTTAAAAATATTATTGAAGTGTATTTGGATGAATTAGCTACTCACTCTCGTATGAGGGTGCATCATCCTTATCATTTTCATTTGGTTTTCAAAATATATCTCCGTTATCAATTTCAGTTCAATCCTCATAGGTGCATCTTTTGCGTAAAGGTTGGTTTCTTACTATGGTTCATTGTTTCCAAGGAGGGGATAAGGGTTGATCCTTTGAATCTTGGGGAAATACTTCAGTTGTCTCCCCCACGTAACATTAGACATCTTCAATGATTGCAAGGTATGGATAACTTCAATGTTGGTTTATTGGTCAATACTAATAGGGGGTTAATTACTATTGTTATCTTTTTACTATTTTAACCATCTTTTAAATATATAATTAAGAAAACATACCAACAAGAATACACAAAACACAATTTTAATGTGGAATCCCAATAGGGTAAACCACCAATACATCCTATTACTGCAAAATTGTTCTTTACAAATTGTTTTTCTTGTCCCTACAGACAAGGATGGTATTACACCCTATTTACCAGCAACTACTAGAAGGAAGATACAAGCCCCTGGTTTATCAACTACTACTGAAAGGATGCTATGACACCTTGTTTAGTAGTAACCACTAGAAGGAGGCTACAACCCCCTCGTTTATCAGCTACTACTGAAAGGATGCTACGACACCCCATTTACCAGCTTCTGTTGGAAGGTGGAAACAACCCCTTGCAGGATTGTTTCATGTCCTAGCGCTACCTTGCCACCCTAATATGTTTTCTGTAATATGTTAGATTACTTTTTCCTCCATTTCTTTGTCACTCTTTTTTCTCCATCTTATGTTATGGCTACATTGATCTAGATGACACAGACACTTTCTCTCACTCATAATTCTATGTATAAGTATCTTTACGTTTCCTATGGATGCATCTCTTTGTTCTGGAAACATACCCTTTCGTAATCATGCCCTTTCAAATATGATTGTCACACCTTTTTGAAAATCTATGATTAACTAGTTTTAATTAAATAATTAATTAAAATTTTCTTAATCACTTTTGATCGGAAATATCCCTTCTTCTTGGATCGTAGGATTCGTCAAACCAATGCATGTGGACTTCCTTCTCCTCCATTAGCAGGAATACTCTACCTTCAGACCTTTGGGATTCTCTTTTTCTCATGCCCATGGGCTTCTTTTCCTCCTTTGTGAGTTCTCTGTGGGTTATCTTCATTGCAAGCTCATCTATACATGTTTCTCTTACAAAATAGGAGCTTCACCTTCCATCGATGAGTTTCATGTTTGACATTATTCTTTACTATATATGGACGCACTACAGAATTCATTTCTGCATCTCACCTTAAAATTTTCTGGTGCTTCCATAATCTCCTTCTTGAAAATCGATGTATTTCATTGAGCTAATTTTGAAGCTCTTTGGTTCGTCGATCTAGGACATAGATTTCCTCCTTGAAATCATATTTCCACAACATTGTTTCCTCATCAACGATTCCCCACCATTAATCTTCGTTAGGCATTTTCTTGACCATTGGTATCCGTATTGTGGGATGCGGACTGTCTTCTTTTTCCTTTCTGCAAACTCCTTTCCAAAATATCCTTTTCGCAACCTTCTTTTTGTCAGCTCCTTTCTGCAATCTCCTTTCCATAATATTATTCCGCAATTTTCCTTCCGCACCATCGATATTTTGCGGAGTTTTTCCTGACCTTCAATCTTTTGGATTGTGGGTTATGCGATATGGGATGCAGTATGTCAATTGTCCCCTTTTTTCTTTCTTGCAACTCCTTTCCGCAAGCTCCTTTCCACAAGCTTCTTTCTGTAATTTTTATTCTGCACCATTGATCTTTTGCGGAGTCTTTCCCGATCTTCTATCTTACGGATTATGAGTTGTGGATTGCAGGTTCATAGAATATTTAAAGTTATTCCCGCAATTCTCTTTCCACATTTTTATTTCTCACTCTCGATCTCTATTAGCGGAACTAATCTCACTCGTCCAATCTTGATCTTTTGTGAAACTTTGGATTTTTTGCATAACTATCGGAATTAATCCTTAACCATCGATTTTAGATTGAATGTGGATCTCACCATGACTTTGCGGATCTGCATGATTTCTTTGAGAAAATCCTCTAAGACTTTTTGTAATAGTTTTGAATATTTATATACACAGATAATTTCATCATGCTGTCGATTGTAATGAATTTATAAACATTCTTGTAGATATAGTTTCTTTGAAGAATTTATAAACACTCTCGCAGATATAGTTTCTCTGTATACTCTATCTCATGTTCATTCAACTCTTCATTTCTCTAACAATCTTTGTCATTCATACTATATCTCTACTTCCACTTGACCTCTTTTCTTTGTTTCATTAACCAGTATAACCAGCTTTGTCATTCATACTGCATCTCTACTTCCACTCAACCTCTGTTCTTTGTTTCATTAACCATTGTTTACATCATACTGTAGACATTGTTTTGGAAGTATTCATATCATTCATTCATGTTGTTTTATCATCCATGTCCATCTCATCATCAATAGGAAACTATCATATTCCATTTCATCATATTTGTCATTCCACATCCTCAACTATGACATGCCATGTGATCACTACCTTAGTATTTCACTAAGTTTTTCCTATCATCATATCCGTTGGTTACTCCTTTGTCATTTGTGAACACCTTTGACATCTATTACCACTATACTCAATAATCACCCCCTTTGTTATTGATTTAAACCTCTAAATATTCTACCCCTTTGACAATAATGACAAAGGATAACTTATTATTCCAGTGATGTATCGATTTTGATATAGGATTTCCCATCTCTCTACTTTCTGACAACTCCCCCTATCATCATGTCTTCCCTTCTTTAGTTGAACTTTCTTATTTAATCAATGTATTATCATCTATCTTAACAATTCCTTTCTTGTAACAGGTTCTTGGATGATATCTTAACTCATAGATCTATGGAATCCCCCTATCATTGTACTTCCTCTTCTTTGTCAACATTTTTGTGACAGAGTTTATAGTCAACATGTTTTTCACACTCTTCCATTTTTTGTCTAGGATACATGCTTTTTTTTAAACATTCTTCCTTCTGCCATATCTAATGGTCTATTCTGTCTATAAGTTAACTGGCTTCCGCTTTTACCAGAATTCCTTAAGCCTGTGCATTCAGATATTCATATAAAAACCTGGTATATACTAATGGATTCTTTTGGATTTTAGATCTATATTATCAACTGTCTAGAGACCCATAACTTCAGATCCTTGACACAGAGATTACTTCAGTTTATTAGATAGTTTCTCTGGTCTCACTATCTCAGACACAAAGATTCATAACCTCAACCTTTTTCTTTGTCAATGATGAGCTCACCCTACTACCTTATCAATAGACTGAATTTTTATTTGAGTTTTCTTCAATTGTAAACTATATTTTTTTGTGTCGTGTCTTCAAATAATAAGTCAACATAATAATCTTTAACTTCTCTTTGATTGCAGAAATCATGGTCTTCATGACTCTCACATTTTGTTGTTCTCACGTTACTTCATACTTTATCTTATGTCATCCATACAACAAGCTTGATCACGCATCATCTTTGAAGAAGATAGCTTTCAATATACTTCAACATTAGACACCAATTGATTTTTTTTAATTTTTGTTTGGATACCAATTGGAACTTTCTGACTTTAACCTCCACTGAGTATAATATCCCCTCTAATTTTATTTTCAGGTTTTTCTTTAAATCATGAAATATTTTTTGGGAAATGATCCCACAGTCATCACTACATCCTTCTTCCTCACCTTCATTTTTATCGATGTATCCTTTTACATCTCCATCCTTTTTTTTCTTATAATGGATGCCCTTTTTATTTGTGACATAATTATGTTCATCGTCATCTTTGGAGACCTCATTGATGTTTGAAATCATTATTTCTTCTATATATTTGGAGTATTCCTTTTTTCTCCATATTTTTCCAAGAGATACTCTGCTTACTGGTTTTTTATTTCTTTGTTCCTTGGTTTTCATCTTACATACCTTTTTCTAAGTTTGTTGGGAAGATATGCATGTACTATTCTTGCAATGTTTTGCAAAGTGTCCAATACTGTGACATATGAAAAAAATAAGTCTTTTTTCCATTAGATATCTTGGTGTGTTATTTCCTTATCAGCCCTTCATCTTCTTATTTGATACTACAATCATCAGCCTTTTGACCAAACTCGTGACAACAATGACAATATTCATAGAATATATGTTTGGATAACCTTCTGTTTTTCTACTTCTAATGACTCTTTTCTTTTGCATGTCTTCTAAAAATTTTCATCTTGGGAGGAAGAGCAGAATTATGATAGTTGGACTTCGTTTCCTAGTGATTCTTCTATTGTCTGGGTGTATATTTGGAGGCATCATGTTGACATTTAACATTTTCAACATTTTCATGAATGATGGATCTTGATCCTTTATGATTATATCCAAGACCTGTTTTATCCCAAGGGGATCTTTGTAAGCTGAGGACTTTATTAAGATCTTTAGTACTTTTCTTGAACTTCTCACTAACATTTAGCTGATCTTTTAGCTTCTTTACTTCTTATTTTCATCTCTTTCCCTCTTCCATACTAGCCCACACTTGTTGTCCTAAAATGTGTAGCTCTTCTTGGATGGTTTTGACTTCCTCTTCTTTTGACTTCTTCTCTTCTTGATATTTTGACAATTTTTCTTTCTAGAATTTGTTCTTTTTCCTACATTTTTCAATTTCATCTACAAAAACCATGTATTGGGATTCTATGTCCACTTCGGATTGCTCATCTGAGTTTGTTTTCCCTATAATTAAATTTTCTTCAGCTTCACTTATCTTTTCATCTTCACTAAAATCCTTGAGAGTAGCAAGTCTTCCTTATGCTCTTTACTCAATTGAGTAGAGCTCTTTTATCTTTTCCCAAAGTTCCTTTGCATAGTTACATTCACCTATCTTCTCCTTGACATCATCAAGTAATCCATCAAGGTTTGAAGACATTTCCATTGAGTTACTTTTCTTGGATTTCTTTTGAGTTGGAGTCCTTATCCTCGTTGGTGGGAAGTAATCAGTGATCACTGAATTCCATACTTCATGTCCCAATGCCTTCAAATAAATTTTCATTCTTGTACTCCAAAATATGTATCCTTCTTTTGTAAGTATTGAAGATCCATTTACTCTGTAAATCTCTTCTTGTCGATCCTTAGTGATTTTAATGGGATCTTCCTTCTAGTGGTTTAATTGTAGTGAAGGAACCCACTTTGATACCAATTGTTGGTTTATTGGTCAATATTGAGAGGGGTGGTGAAACAGTATTGTTATATTTTTACTATTTTAACCACTTTTTAAATATATCATTAAGAACACATAACAACAAGAATACACAGAATATAATTTTAACATGGAATCTCAATAAGGTATACCACCTATACGTCCTTTTACTACAAAATTGTTTTTTAGAATTAGTTTTTCCTACTGCTACAGACAAGGATGGTATTACATCCTATTTACTAGCAACTTCTGGAAGGAGGCCATGACCCCTTGGTTTATTAGCTACTACTGAAAGGATTCTATGACACCCTATTTACTAGCAACCACTGGAAGGAGGCTACGACCCCCTTGTTTATCAGCTGCTAAAGAAAGGGTGCTATGACACCCCATTTACCAGCTTCTGCTAGAAGGAGGAAACAACGCCTTGCAAGCCTGTTTCCTATCCTAGCACTACCCTTCGACCCTAATATGTTTTCTATAATAAGTTATATTTATTTTCCCTCCATTTATTTGTCACTCTATGTTCTTTGTCTTATGCTATGGCTACATTGATCTAGATGACACAGACACTTTCTCTCACTCATGCTTATCTGTATAAGTATCTTCACATTTCCTATGGATGCATCTCTTTGTTTTGGAAACATACCCTTTCAGAATCATGCCCTTTCGAATCTAATTGTCAAACCTTTTCAACAATCTATGATTAATGATTTTTATTTAAATAATTAATTAAAAAATTCTTGATCACTTCTGATCTGTGAGATCCCTTCTTCTCTGATTGCATGATTCATTAAACAAATGCATGTGGACTTCCTTCTCCTCCATCAGTGGGAATACTCTATCTTTAGACCTTCGAGCTTCTCTTTTTCTCATGCTTGTGGGATTATTTTCCTCCTCTATGAGCTCTCTATGGGCTATCTTCATTGCAAGATAATATGTACATGTTTCTCTCACAAAACATGGGCTTCACCTTCAATCGATGAGTTTCATGTTGGACATTCTTCTTTACTATTTATGGATGCACATCAAAATTCATTTCCTTATCTCAACTTAACATTTTTTGGTGCTTCCACAATCTCCATCTCCAGAATCAATCCAGGCCATGGATCTAATTTTGAATCTCTCTGTTCCATCGATCTAGCACATATATTTCCTCCTAGAAATCATATTTCTGCACCATGGTTTTCTAGTTAATGATTCTCCACCATTAATATTCGTTGGGTGTTTTCCTGACCGTTGATCTCCATATTGCATGATGTGATATGCAAGATGCATAATTTCATCTTTTTCCTTTCCGCAAACTCCTTTCTGCAAGATCCTTTCTGCAATCTTCTTTTCGCAAGCTCATTTCCGTAAGCTCATTTCCACAAGATTCTTTCCGCAATTTTCCTTCTGCACCATCAATCTTTTGTGGAGTATTTCTTGACCTTCGATCTTTCGGATTGTGGGTTGTGGGATGTGGGATCTCAAGTGTCTACTTTTTCCTTTCCGAAAACTCCTTTCTGCAAGCTCCTTTCCGCAAGCTTCATTCCACAATTTTATTTCGCGGCATTGATCTTTTGTAGTGTCTTTCTTGACCTTGAATCTTGCAGATTGCAGGCTCATAGAATCTTTAAAAATTACTTCCACAATTCCCTTTTAAAAATTTTCTTCCACACCACCGATGTCTTTTAGCGGAACTAATCTCACTTGCATGATCTTGATCTTTTGCGGAACTTTGGATTTTATTACTAACTTTCGGAATTAATCCTTAACTATTGGATCTAGTGCGGGATGCTTCCTAACCGTCGATTTTAGATCGAATGTGAATCTCACCATGTCTTTGCAAATCTACACGATTTCGTTGTGAAAATACTCTACGACTGTTTCTAATAGTTTTGAAGATTTATATACATAGATAATTTCATCACGATGTTGATTATAACGAATTTATCAACACTCTCACAGATATAGTTCATCTGAAGAATTCATAAACACTCTCATAGATATAGTTTATCTGAAGAATTCATAAACACTCTCACGGATATAGTTTCTTTGTATACTCTATCTCCAATTCATTTGACTCTTTTGCAGTTTCACTCTTCATTTGTCTAACTAGCTTTGTCATTCATACTGTATCTATACTTCCACTCGACCTCTGTTCTTTGTTCCATTAACCAGTCTAATCATATTTTTCATTCATACTGCATCTCTACTTCCACTTGACCTCTGCTCTTTGTTCCATTAACCATTGTTTACATCATACTATCGACATTGTTTTCAAAGTCTTCAGATCAGTCATTCTTGTCATCTTATCATCCATGTCCATCTCATCGTCATTAGGACAAAATCATATTCCATGTCATCATATGTGTCATGCCACATCCTCAACTATGCCATGCCATGCCATCACTACTTTAGTCTTTCCCTGAGTTTGTCCTGTCATCATATCCACTTATTATTCCTTTTTCATTTGTGAACACCTTTGACATCAATGACAACTATATACTCAACAAGTGCATCATCCTTATCTTTTGCGTTTGGTTTTCGAAAGATGTTGTCGTTATCGAATTTGGTTAAATCCTCATAAGTGCATATTTTGCATGAAGGTTGGTCACTTACTAGGGTTCATTGTTTCCAAGGAGGGGATAAGGGTCGATCCTTTGAAGGTTGAGGCAATACTTCAATTGTCTCCCCTGCATAAAATTGGACATCTTCAATGTTTGCAAGGTATGGAGAACTTCTTGTGAATATTTATGGTCAATTTTTCCAATTTGACTAAAGGCTTCATGTGTTTGTTGAAGAAAGATACTCTATTTATCTGAGATGAGTGAACCCATGAGTCTTTCAATGCTTTGAAGAGAGACTTGGCATCCACCCCTATGCTTAGTCCACCAAAATATAGCTGTGACTTTTTGATATATGTGGTTGCGTCTCAAGAGAGGATTGGTATGGTATTGGTTCAAGAGGATGAGGAGCTTCATCAGCATGTTATCTACTATCTTTGTCAAATCCTTATTGATGCGGAGCTTCATTATACCCAAGTTGATAAGTTGGCCTTACCTACCATCCATGTGGTTCATCGTTTGAGTCATTATATCCTTCTTCGCCAGAATTTTGTTATAGCTCACATTAACCCATTTCAGTTCATCCTCACTAGAAGGATGATAGGGGGGAAGTATAATAAATGGACTGTGATATTGCAAGAATTTGACCTCAAGTTTGTTTCGGTGAAGTCGAAGAAGTCATTGATTTTTTCTAATATTATATATGATTTTCTGAGTTTGGATGAGGGAGAGGTTCATCAAGACTCTTTCGTTCATGAGCATATTTTTCTCATTTTTACTGTAGATCCATGGTATGGGGACATTATTGTCTACTTGCAAACCTTGAAGGTTCCTTCTCACCTCTCACGATATGAGTGTCGACAACTACATCATGTAGAGAAGAATTAGCTCATTCTGGATAACACTTTGTACCATTGTGGGGTTGATTCCATTTTACGTTGTTTCTTAACTCATGAAGAGGCTGAGGTTGTGCTGAATGATTTCCATGGAGGAGCATGTGGTGGTCATTTATTTGGGATTTCTACAGCTCAAAATATTTTGAGAGCAGAATATTTTTAACTGTCCATCTTTAAAGATTGTGTTAATGTGGTCAAGTAGTGCCACCCTTGCTAGGTGTTTGCATGGAAAATGTGCTTGCATCCTACCCCTTTGCATTCGATTATCATCATCGGTCCCTTCACCAAGTGGGGGGTTAATTTTATGTATTGAAACCCAACCTGGGCTAGGGGGCACCATCTCATTATTGTGGATGTTGATTATTTCATGAAATGGAAAGAGGCTATGCCCACAATTTAAACCAACGATGAGACAGTCATGCATTTCATATTCAACAAGATTATCACTTGGTTCGATATCCCGAGGGAGCTTGTCACTGAACATGGCATTCACTTTCAACACGAGATGATGGAAGAGTTGTCTTTGAAGTTAGGGTGTAAGCAAGAGCATTCCTGTTCTTACTATCCTCAAGTAAATGGACATGTTGAAGTAGTGAGAAAGTCACTTAAGTCCATTCTCCAACAAACCATCGTACAAATAAATACCAATTGGAATATCATTTTATATCCTGATTTGTGGGATTATCAAACCAGAGTTAAGACATCCACCATTTTTTCTCCCTATCAGCTTGTGCATGGGGTGGAGTCGAGCTTACCGGTTGAGTGCAAAATCCCTTCTTTGAATCTAGTCATAGAGATTTTACCAGACACTTCTGCATTGGAAGAGGATTTTGTTGACTTGGAGCAACTTGATGAGTAGCATCGAGATGCTTTAGTGGCTCTTGAGATTAACAAGTGTCGCATTAAGGTCCAGTACGATAAGTATGTTCGTCCTAGGAGGTTTAGTGCAGGTCACTTGGTTCTTTTGTTGGACCAAGCTAAGGAACCCTTCGGGACAGGAAAGTTTAATCCCATGTGGCATGGTCCTTATGGGGTCAAGGGGATGTTAGACAAAGGTTCATATGAGTTATTCAATTTTGAAGGGACATCCTTGGCAGAGCCTAGAAATGGGCTATATCTTAAGAAGTACTATGCGTGATTCTCAGCTGAGATTGATTTGTCGTATATTATTGTAGATTTTCATAGATTAGTTTTGGTTTTCTTGTGGTGATTGAGTTTGTTGAATAGATTCTGTTTTTTGTGGATCATGTTGACAGAATCTTTGATTTATATAGGATTCACCGATGGTGCTAGCCACCACACTCAAAACTCACCTTTGGTTGCTTGGGTGATTTATACTCCTATGGGTCAAGTGTTGTCTTTAGGAGGTGTTTGTTTATGGCCTTCATTGAACAATGTTGCACACTATAGTACCGTTATTGAGTTATTCTATGATGCCATTTCACATGTTATTCACTCTCTTGAGGTACATCTTGATATGCAATTAGTGGTTTCACAGTTGAATGGATTGTATCATTTTAGGGATCCAACTTTGTTACGAAGGTTCTTGCATGTTAGGTTGCTAGAACAGAAATTTGAGAACATAACATACATCCATATTACAAGAAATTGTAATCAAGTTGTTGATTCATATGCTAACTATGTATTATATTAGCATTTCTTTCACAGACAATAAAGCATTCAAAAAAACATTTACACATGTAAATAAAATAATAACGGATCATCATAGCTATGTTTCATTAAAATATATGTCCAGAAATGTGGTATCATAATACATAAGTTTCATATACAAAAATGGGGCTTTCGAGCCACCAAAATATACATGACCATACAAAAAATACAGCCCAGCCTCTAAGCCTGTGGGGGAGGAGGGGGCTGATCATGGTAGCACACTACGGCTCTAGCTAGCCAATGAAATAAACAAACCCATGCCTTTGGTACTCCAACCACCTAGCGGTGCATGGCCTTAGGTAAGTCCTAGACTTGCACCATGGGAACTATATGTGTCAATCGAAAATTTTTCATGTGAATGCTTCGGAGCATATGCTCTGCATCCACACCCATGATCTCATCTCCTCTTTCCCTCCGTCGATGACGAGGGAAACCATATGGTCATTGTGGTCCCACGTATGCATGTACATGACATAGTATTATGATATGTCATCACACCAAAAACATGTCTTTTTATTCCAGATATCAAAAAACAAAAAAACAATTAATAATCCAAAAAAATGTTTGAGTCATGATTCGTTACCTATCTCTCCATATGCAGAGCCTAGTGGAATGGGCATGTTCAGGTATCCACAGAAGTCTATCCCTACATAGGCGTAATCATCTATGGAAATGATCTGCCTATGCCACCAGAGAAAGAAGTCTCTTGGGTAGGGGTTGGCCACCTCCCCCCCTCCTAGTATCTGCATCACATTTTCTCAATATATCTAAGCCGGATCTCGAACTCCATGTGGGGCAATATCAACTCTTTGGCTTAGCCCCAACACACGCTATAAAAAGAAATAAATGAAGATACTTCCATAGATGAAGTTCCTCACCCACCCCATCTTGCAGCTGGCAAGTTGTTTTTTCATGTTTCTAAGTGATGAGGTGCTCCATTAATTTATTGTAGGACACATACATTCCACTGCATAGAATATCAAAGGCCTTAAATCCTGGTGGAGGGATTTCAATCCTGCTATCTTTCCCTATGCCAATAGTATGGTCTTCAACTCGAGGTTTTTGATCGATTTTTCAAGTTTTCACTCCCAACCTTTTATGTATCTAGGATGCAATAAACAACAATATACTCATATATAGTGATCCCACCTCTTATCCCACGAGCTCATAGGTTTACCACTTCCCCTCTTAAGGAAAATCTTGTAATGAATTAAATGTCCTTAACCTGGAGGCTAAGGCTCATCCCATCTACCTGAAATGTCTATGAGTCAGGATCCCAGTAATATACTAGCAGCTAGAGTAGCCTTGGATTTTCCCTTAAGATTCCAAGGCACCAAAACTTGTATATCCCACAAGCCCTCAGTATTTGTTGAGCCATTAAATTAGCTTGCACGGCCTCTTCAACATCTCCGTGTTCATGCTCTCTCCACTCTAGAACCATCCTGGACACGAATTTCCAAATTCCATGAGTTTTTTCCTTTGAATTTCTTATTTTTGGCCCTATATGCGACTGTTTTAAAAACATCCCCATATGTACCTAGGTATCATGGTATTTTTTGCATATACCCATCCCTATACGTGAAAAAAGACCTGATTTCCACATGTCCTGAAACCGCCCTCTTTGGGATGGCCTAAGTTACAAAAATTGATCATCATATTTAAAAATAAATGCATGAAAATGGAAGAGTAGGGCATGATGAATTACCCGAACTAGACAGTGTGTGAATTCATGGACAAATGCTCATGGAATCAACTTCTGAAGTTTTTGTTCTAGAAAGCACTATGGTGGGTAAAGTTTCAAATGGTATGAAAAAATTTATTTTTTCACTATTTTATAGAAATAATTAGAAATTTTTACCCACTTTCTATAGTTTTGACCTGTTTTTGACCATTTTTGGGCTGTTTGGACTTATATGGTGTTGTAGGGGCCCATTTTGAGCATGTGTTGGCTGATTCTTTGATCTGTTCATGTCTATTATAGGTATACTGTCTGAGCTAGAATATAGGTTAGGATTTCACATCCTCCTACCTTTTGCATGACCTTATGTCCATTTCATTTTAGCCTTAGGTACAAATGCATTCCATGATATCACAGAACCTTCATGCTGCCGTTAGAAGTGGTATTATGTGAATGGTAGAGATTTTCTATACATGGGTTTCCTAGTTATATTCATTTTTTCATTTGGTTCCCATGTTGAGTTTCCTCCTTGAGATTATGGCAGCCCCTTTTTAGTCTCGCCATGTCCTTGAGTAAGATCTTCATACTCCTTATGAAATTTATGTTGGCGTTTCCCCATAGGGACTCCCTTGTATATATCAAGTTGTAATTACATTTCATGAGTTTTTCTTGAGTTATTGATATTTATATCGGCTCCCTGATTCAGCGTTATCAACCATATAGCCCGAGCTTGTCTCATGTCTAGTCAAGCAGATCCTTCTACATATCCTTTGTATCTTGATCACTCATTTACCAAGAGGATACCTTACCCCGAGTGTCATTATCCTACAGATATTTTCTTAGATTGAGCATAGGTATGTTCCACTAGTTGGAACTATATTTCATGTCCCTCACACTCGTCTCCTCCTAGCTATGTACTATAAAGAACTTTTATTCTTTTTCAAGATTTTCAAAATATCTAAAAAAGTATAAATAAATAAAAAAACATAAAAAACTAGATGGGAAAATATGTTATCTTTGGAAGTAGTCAATTCGTGTCACCTTCGAACAAAGAACTCTATATCACATCCATTGGTTGGGTTATTATTTTGAATTTAGGAGTTATAATCGTTACTCTGAGTTTATCTCCACTGACTAGTTACACTTCCAATCACCCTAGAGCATCTGTTGATGCCTCTTGTGTCATAGTTATGTCCTAGTTTTCCTATCGATTCCATGCTTCCTACCTTCAGTCACCATTTTTCTTATGCTCTTGTTCAAAGGAAGTTGAAGCATGAGTTGACCGTTCCTCAGTTATCTTGACTTTGCATGTCAGCCATTCCTAGTACTATTACTCATTCGTGCACATCTTGTTCATTGAGTTCTTACAAATTATACAAATTTGATGAGTACATCGTGTTTATTGATGGAGAGTTCCTTAGTTCCCTCCTTCAACCGGATTACATTCCATTGACATCAGATCATTTATTCTAGAATTGGAGTGTAGAGTCATTTGAGTTCCTTTAGACTTACAACCATCAGTGGTAGGTTCTCTCACCATTGACAGTTTTGTGAATACATCAATGTCTCCTGATCGATTGACTCTTTCAAGTGTTTGACCTCAACACATCTATTCACACTTGTTAGATTGCACTATGTACCTTGATTCCCATTTTCATTATTGGTGGGTTATCTTGCGTCTGTTAACAATATACATCAATGATCGGTAATCATACGACGTACTACTATGTTCTACCTCAAGACATCTATTCCAATAGTAGGACATGTACTCATAGTGGTTTGTGTAGAAGACCTTCCATCTTTGAGGCATTCCATATATGGTACCTCCTCAATCGTGCCAGTATTCATGAGATTTCATCTCTCGTGATCTTGATTTGATTGTTTTCAGTGTATATCAGATATCTTCATCCACTATGGATATCTTAATCCAATCTTTATTGTACGTAGATATGTCCACACATGAAACTTTGTATATCATGCCTATCCATGGTCATTGTACTCTTATGTATCTGAGACTGCTACATGTATTTGGAGTCACATGTAGACATTGATTATTGTATTCTACTGATGAGTGGTTGGTTCTTCCACCTAGGTCTTCATTACTCCAATTCTGAGATGGATTTTATAATGTATTTTGGAAATCATGTTACCCCTCTAACCTCACACATTAGGCGTCATCTATTATAGATGATTTTACCACACTAGGTAGATCACACATTTACGGCCTTCTCTTCCCCTCTATAGACTCTTTGGACCCCATGGACTTATATTATACTTTGATATTACAAAATCATCCCCAAAGATTACCTGTTTATACCTATATGTGACTTTTAAAGCAATACTGACGTGTATACGCAATGCTTGACATCAAACCCATGTACATCGGGATGTGTGCAGAATGACAAATATTTTTGTACTTTTCCTCATTTGAGTCTAAATAACTTGACTCTTGGCCTTTCAAATTCCTTGAAAATGCTTGTATTCGATCCTCCATTACCTGTTTGGAGTGCTATATAAGGAACCCCTTAGATACATTAAAGGAGGACAAATTGAAGAGTAAGGAAATGATAGTTCATTGTTGACTCATTTTTTCTTATACTTGAGTATGCATCCCCTTGTCCTTTGGATCACATAGTGTTCTTCCCAATCTTTCATTTTCTTTGTGATCATTCTATCGAGAGATGAAGGATTGAAGTGGTGGAGGCCCAGGTGGAGGACTCAGTTTCTCTGGTTCATTGAAGTGTCGACAAAGTTTGTCACTATTGTATCTCTGGCTTATTAATAAAAATATATTTTCCTATCCGATTCATGCTCATTTTGAATATGAATATTGAATCCATGGATGTATTTAATTGCTTATACATGATTGATTATATATTCTAGAGTAGAGTTAAAAAATTTATATATATCATGCTTGCTTTGTTTGTTGTTTTTTAGAGAAAATTATAATTGCAATTGCATTGGAAAATCTCAACAGGAATCTACTTCAACCGTCCAGAATAAGGTACAATTTTATATTCCTTAGTGTTAGATTTTCTTACTTCTCTTATATATTGGAAAATATTGATTTTTGGTGTCATACAGTCTATTGTGGTACCCCCAAGCCATAGTAAGTTTCTCTCCACAACAACGTGTTAGATGAAAACATTTATGTGCATCCACCACTTGGATTTGAAGTCAAAGGACAAGGGCACAAAGTGTACAAATTACATAAAACCTTGTATGACTTGAATCAATTTCCAAGAGCTTGGAACGACATAATTGATCATTATCTACTCAAGGATGGTTTCAACAACAACAACAAGCCTACTATGTATATCAAGGGAAGCCCACACGGTAATATTCATATTTTATGTCTTTCTGTTCATGCCATGACCTATACTAGGAACATGTTGTTACATGAATTTAAATAAATAATGAAAAATGAGTTTGAGATGACAGATATTGTATTAACAAGTTATTTCTTAGGCATTAAAGTGGAACAATATTCTATGTTTATTAGTTAAGAGAACTATTCCTATTATATTTTAAAAAAATGTTTAAAATGGAAGTGTAAACCACCAAAACACTCCTATTGCATTTAGTACTAAGTTACACAAGGAAGATGTGGAATCATTAGTTAACTCCACACTACATAAACAACTTGTTGATAGTCTTATGTATCTTACTGCTACTATACATGATATAGCATATCATAGATCATTTTAGAAACACTATCGAAATTTATATGTATAATAAATGGGTGAATCTCCCTAATATATTGGAAAAAATGAAGGTTATTTTTATCAATAATAGAATATGTACATATAATGTTTTTTCTAATCTTTCATTTTTTTATAGAATCTTGTAAAATATGGGAAAATATTTCACTAAACTATCACATACTGTAAAATCTTGGCCAATATTTTACTGAGTTATAAAATATTGTAAAGACTTATCAAATCTTTCATAAAATTATAAAATCTTGTAATGTATTGGTCAATCTTTTGCTAGGAAGACTCAACTTTTGATTATGAATATTACTAAGGTAGTGTAACAGAAGGGCATATACGATAGCTTGAATCTCTCAACTCCTAGACCATGAAATGAACAAATGCATGAATGGGGATAGGATGAATTTATTTATACATTTCACAAGTAGTATCAGGTCACTCACAAATAGACTTTCTAGTGAAACACAACTAAACTAACTAGATTAAGGGAAAGTGCGGACTCCACTTTTCATCTCGTCCCTTAATGGTCCAACGGACATGTAGGGACCCAAATATCGACATATTCACAAAATTATAGAATTAATCACTTTACATTAAGGAGTGATTATGGAACCAGTGAACCATTATTACAACGTGGAGTATTATGAAGACCCACAAGCTTAATATATTGTATGAATTCCCAAATAGCTTATTTTGAAAATCTCTCATTTTTAAGCTACCTTCTAAGAAAAAAATAACCTCCTTATCTATTTATAGACAAGAATGCCACGTTTTCCTTTCTTTTATTGACAATCAAAATATGAATTATGTTATTTGATTTAAAAAATTTAGAGTTATTAAGAAACTTGCAATGGTTATTAGAAATAAGAACATACACTAACAAGAAAAGAAAGCATATTAATGCATTATCACACATATCACTAGAACTACTTTGTTAAAGTCCATTTTTTCTCAAATAAACTAATGAGGTGTTTTTATCCATGTCCTTGAAATTTTTGAAAGCATGTAAAATGTGGTAAAATTGTTTCAATCGCCTTTATTGAATGTAAAAGACTAGATATCAAATAACATATTAATGTCTACATCTCATGTCAAACATGCCTTGTACATATTATATGCAATCATGATGGAAATGAAGTATCGTGTTCCAACTAAATCATATATTTATCATACATAAATAGATCCATTTATGGATGATGATAACAATTACACATCAAATCAACTCACCAAAAAATGTTTTACTTCTAAATGAACCTTACATAAAAATAAATATGGTAAAACAAGCATCTAACCCAACAAATTTAGGTCACAAATAAAATTGATGAACTTTGAAATATGAATAAAAAAATATACCACTCACAAACTTCTCAGTACAAATAAAAGAACCTACTAGTATGCTTTGGACAACTCTACAAGAAGACAACCAAAATAATGACTATTCCATTGTAGCACTGTGCATTCATTTGTATTACAAATATCCCAAGCATCAATAATAACAATCATAAAATATGAACATATAGACTCTCATTAATGCCTTAGATCCAATAATAAATGCACATCAAGATCCTAATAAAATCACATTTTATACAACTTGGTTAACTTCCGTTTGAATAAATAAAAACTATGTGGCATCTCTCCATGAACAGTAGCATCCCCTAACAACATATCAATTTCAACCGAGAGTTTAAACATGACAAGACATAAAATAATCATATATTTTAAGTTGTATAACACTTTCATAGAACCGATACTCCTAAGATATAACACAACCCTAATAACACATTATGAGCTTCAAGAATCAAGAGTTTAATCTATTGGCATAAAAAGTTTGATAAAAATGCATACTATGTTAATAATTGGATGAAAAACATGATGTGATTCTGTACTCTCTTATAAATTGCATGTACAACATGCTCCTTCAAGACCTCGACAATGGGGATGTTATGCAAAGATTAAGCACAATCTAATAGTGAACCATAAATCACCATATCCTTTAAATAAATAAAAAAAGACAGTGGTTTTCTCTCCAATATTGGAAATCAAGGGCTGGAAGAACTTATTGCATGAAATTGACTCAAACATAGGCAGATGCAACCATATACCTAAATTACAAGGAAAATGGAGGGATAAAGAAAGCCCTTTAAAATTGGGGAAAATAGTGACTTCACTAGACTTTCTCTAGAATTTGGGGGTGAAAGACGTATTGGGGGAGACAAAAAAAGCACATGTGGATATGGTAATTGGACAAATAGAGGTTAATAATCATTCCTCCCAACCACCAAACTACATCAACTAGACTAATGCTATTATGTTATTATGAATAGATAAAATATATTTGTATTCTTGTAAAAAATAAAAAATTTGGCTTTTTGTTAGATCCAGGTTACTCTTTCATAAATTCTAAATAAACTTAAAAAAATTGGGTGGCAAACATGGTTCAATTTTACAAATTCAAATATCAGTTAAAAAATAGTGTTCATATACATCTTTACATCTTATGAAATATCTTATGTTTACGTACGATCAAATAGGCCTTATAACAACTTTAGTGTAATTTTAAGTCAAGATGGCAGTGCATTTAAATTCTGTAATATAAAGACCAGTATTCACGTCCCTTTGTCCTCTGGACTGGCATATTTAAAATAACGCAAAATAAGAAATGTGATATTTTAATACGGATGAATGGATCTCAACACATATGAATGGATTTTAATACTGATGAATGGATTTCAATACATGCACTTGTCAATCATTTCGTTCATTGAAATGACACGCATATGAACATCGCAAACTTCTAGCTAAACGTATCCGCAAATTTTCTCGGCGTCGTTCAGAATGTGTGCACCAACTTCCCAGCAAGCTACTGACTTAGTCAACCAAAAATTGTTAAATGTTATTGAAGGGCATAATATATATAATTGTAAAATGATTGAAGTTTACCAGGCACAGACATGAAGGAAGAACGCCATCGTGCATATGATCGCCGGAAGCGCCTGAACGTGAAGAGAGCGAGCACCTCCTCTTCTCCACTCCAATTATGTTAGATGGATCTTTGCACTTTGTAGATGAGAGGCGGTGCTCTCTCTCTTCTCGTTCAGACTCTGGCAAGACCTCCATTATCTAATAATTGTACTCAGCCTTTATAGGCCTTGCAACTCAACGTGACATTAATGTGAGGAACTTGGTAAACATACCTTGCGTATATATAATACCTGAATTCAATGTACAGGATATTTTAGGTTAAAATGGCATTCCTCCCGTGTTCCAAATTTGCGTTTAATTCAAACATTTGTCGTTGCAAACTGGCATCTTCAATTGATTGGTGATTTAATTCAACCTGATATGATGTGATATCTTGAGAATGAGTGACATACAGCTAAAGAGTTAAAGACGTACATCTAAAGAGTTGTTGAGAAGTCGATAGTAAGACATATTAAGAATTTAAAAGTCCACCAATTCTTTGTTTGGGTCGGTTTGGATGACGGACATTTGCATTGGTTGGTCGGCATAAATTCCATGTATGGAACTTAGCATGGAGTAGTTGGTTTCATATATGAAACTTAGCGTAGGGTAACTTTTATTTATTTAATTTTAGAATTGTTTATTGAAGTTTTTATTGGTGCTCCTCGTTGGTGGGCGTTGATGATGTGATATGCAACACTTATGGGGTGTTGTCATTCTTTGTGTTAAAGATGAAGGAAAATAAGCACAAGATGGTGGAACACACACAAGTAACAGATTGATTTCCTTGTCATTATTAAGGAGCAGCATATATAAGACTACATAAGAACAATATCATGGGCCAATACTTTGGGTCGCTAATCAAGATAAGGTGACCAAATCAACTACTCAACCAACCAACCAATTAATGATGCATTTGACCATGGAGATTACATTCTTCAACACAACCCCTTAATCTCAATTGGTAGAACATCTTCAGCAATAAAAATTCCTAAGTGCTCTCTCTAATAGTCAAATGTAGTTGTTCCCAAAGGTTTGATGAACATATCACCTAACTGCTGATGGCAAGGAGATCAAGTGCGCAAGTTGCGATGAAGGAGATAGTGACAAGTGTCAAAGTGGGTTGCACAAGAGGAATTTACCGACAAGTGGGATCAGTCTCATTGGAAGTAGTTAGAAGCATGATCCAAGTTAGTTATATGTGGACCTTTTTGTAAAGGCGCAATCCTATAAATAGAATTAGGAATGTAGTGGATAGATTTGGCATCTTTATCGTTTGGCTTGTGTGATCTTATGGTTGTGAACTCTTTTGTAATCTGCGAATGAATGAGTTTTGGTCTGAGGTTTTCGATTAAGGGATGTATTTTGATCTTCAAAGCTAATGTGAGATTATCATTGATGAAAACTATGTCTTTGTCTTAACTTGTTATGATGTGATCTACGATGTTCCTCTTGTTTAAATGATGTGATATATTTATGATGTTCGTTATATCTGATGATGGGAAGTCTTTATGTGGTAAATGGGATCTTACATGTAGAAATATTAATTAAGTTGATTTGAATCATGAAATGTTGCGATACTAGATCTTGCTACAAATAACAATACATAGCTTGGATAAATGATGTATTAAAATCTCCTTGATCTGTAAGTTGCATTGTGACAGAAAAAGATTAAGTGCACAAGTCATATTCCTTTATGCGGAAACATGGTTCCTACAACCCCTCTCAAACATCTAGGGTGAGACTGCATCTGCTTTGCAAGTGTTGTTGGATAGGGTAAAACCTGCCCTCACCGGTGTTTAGGGAGATTGCATCGAAGGGCGTTGACAGTGAGTGAACCCATGTCGATTGAAGTGTGTTGACAAATGGTTCTATTGTTGGGACCTTAGTACGAGGAAGAAGAGAACACGTTGGAGCACCCAAGGAAACTGGATATCTAGGAATGGTTCGATCAAAAGGCCCAAGAGTTTGCAATAGAAGAAACGCGGAGCTCGAGACTGACAACTGAAGAGTGGTTGGGAAGACATATCTACTTTGATATTCACGAACTGTTCTTTGTTGAGTTCCTGATTATTTTGTAGTAGTCGTTGGTGCAACTTACTCTCCAGAAAATGAATTTCCAAGGAGACGAGCCCACTTACTAGACCTTTGAACTGATCCAATGGCTAAAAAGGTAAACAATGAGGCATCAAGAGCTATCGAAGTTTCGTTCAATAGCATGTTGGAAGGCTATATCACTGAGTTTGTTGTCAAAACAGTTAAATATTATAGTGATGCAGAAAGGGAATTCTTCCATGGACCAAGAGGGAGGTTTCTATTGTCTTTGCAATTGTGGATTAAGATTCTCATCCATGAAAAGGGAATATTAAAGATGAACTTCGACGACTAAATCCCTGGAGTGAAGAGGTCACGAGAAGTGCGGAGATAAGGGTTGGATGGAATGATACATGGTAGATGGATGGGATTTACGATGATACTGTGAGGGAAGTTGAGGAAGAGTGTGGTCTTCTGCGAAGTGGGGTGAAGTTCCAGCAAGAGAAGAGGAAGAGGACCGAAGGGAGTCTTGGTGCAACCAGAACAAGAAACTGGGAGAGGAGACCAAAAGGGACTAAGCAAGCCTACAACGATAAAGGAGATGACCAGGCTACAACAGAGCTCAAGGAAGGACCAACCCAAAGAAACAATCTACCTACACCTCCGTACACTACACCACATTCTGAAACAAACATCAAATCATCATAAGAATGTCATGTGTTCCACCTTAGGAGTAATAGTAGTGGATCAACAAATACCAGAAGAAGACCCTGAATGGAGGGTGATGATGTAAAACTTCCTTTGTTCCATGGGAATGGGACTAAATATCCTTAGCAGTATTTGTTTCTCTGGGAAGTACTATGGATTGTGAAGCAAGTTCATGATGAAGATATCAAGAAAGGATTACTAGCAACAACATTTCAAAGCTGAGCATTGGATTGGTACATGAATTTTGTACAAGTGTCAACAGGGCATCAATAGAAGACACTAACGCAGATTAGGACTATGTTAATTGAGTAGTTTCGAAAACCCAAATCCAAGTTGCAGCACATTACTGATTCGAAGGAAATCAAGCAATATCTAAATGAGTCGGTATGGTATTTTGATCAATGGTCCAAGATGCTGATGGCTAAGATCAGCTTCGGAATGAGCGACGTGCAACACACATAATGGTTCATTGTACCATTGGTGCCACACATCCGAATGCAATTAATGTAGTAGAATATTGTGACACAAACTGAGGCTTTGGAAATTGAAATGAAGGTGGAAGGTTCACGAGTTAGAGAAACGAGGGTTGGGATGAATCAAATCCAATCACAATTGGAAAATATTACTATTTAGTCGTAGGATATCAAGAAGGGAAAGGATGTCCATGAAGAAGTATGGTGCACTTGATGTCACACGGAAGGACATCATACGTATCAATGTCCGAACTTCCATGAATACTTACAGGATGGATCCCCTAATCCATTAAGTCAAGGTGTTTTTGCATGGTTTCATATATGTCAAACTAGAGGACATCGGTATGAGGTGTAATACCCCGGTTTTTACCCCAAGGGGGGGGGATGTGTAACTCGGTTTTGACCCCATGGTATTTTAATTATACATGATGAAATATTGTATGGAATCATGGAAAGGAGCTCATGGCCAACGCCCTGCCATTGATTGATCTCTTGTGTGTAGGAGCTCAAGGTTGATGAATGTGGTTTATGGTGCTAAGTAAAGCATAGTAAATATTGTGAATATCATGTAATTATTCAATTGATAAAAATAACACAACTAGCTATGTATTGTAAACATGAAAGAGATGGGGGCATGATCTCACAAGGAATAGGGTGGGGAGTGAGTCAACCTATGAGCCTTAGGGATAGGCTAGATGCCAATAGGAGAACCTTGAACCCTCAGCTACCTTTTTTCCTCTGTCCTCAATCATCAATTTCATCTAGAAGTTTGTTGAGGCAGTTAATGCCTTAGGCAGAGTAAGGTATGTTAGCTTTATTTCTTGTTTGAGAAAGTCTGCAGAGACCTATAGTCTAGGAGGCCATGTTTTACTTCCAAAGTAAGAAAACATGTGTTTCTATGCCCAGTCGGTGAGGAAAGGCTATGGAATGTCTTGGTCATTAATTCCATCCATTTGGTCATTTAATCACTCACCCTGGCATTCGGTTCACTCACGGTGTGTTGTGTATGTTCATCGTTGTTCATCCAAACCTGCAAGGAGAACCATGACTTGCTCTCAGTTTTTTTTTTTCTTAATTGTTATCCTTATCTGGAATTTTGTTCATGTGCACCATGCGTTCATCCCACGAGAGGGAAAACCATGTTTTCTTCTGGGTGGTTCACCCATTGTTTACCATCTGCAGCCTCGCAGAGGTCCAATGGTCTCCTTTTTTTGATGAGTGAATGAGCAGTGGATATCACTTGATTTGATGAGAAAGAGTGGTAATCTATGGTTTCCCCATTGTTTTTGTGCAATGGTCTCCTCTCTGATAGCGTGAGTGTAATCATGATTTTTTGTGTTACATTGTGGTTTACTGTGTTGTGAATCATTGGTTTCAGGTTTGAACTATACACAAGGATTAGGAGTGGAAAAGATGAGGAAGGAGCTTGATAAACCTAGTGTAGAAGGAACCTCAGGAAAAGATGGGAGTGGATGGTGGCTCTACTATGCACATCTTGATGGGAACTGGAAGGGAAGGAATAGCCCAAGGGACTATGTAATAGAGAAGGGGATGCTTCCTTGTGTTGGGTGTGTAGGTGATGAGATTGTGAGGCCAGATAGATCTTGTGAAGGTGTCCTTAGTTCTTGAATGACCCACTAGCTTATCCATTCTACCTTTCACTACCTTAGAAGCCTGATAAACCCAAGTTGAAGGATGGCTTGGCTGGTAGCCTGATAGACCCATCCATTGGCTTGGTTGTGTCTTGTAGTTCTTGGACTTGTGAGTAATCCTTGGTTGGAGAGCCTGATAAACCCAATTTGAATGATGGCTTAGATAATATCCCGATCAACCCATATATTGTCTTGGCTAGTCCTTAAACCATTTGCTAGCTTGATTGTGAATAGTTTGATAAGCCCAATGGTGTTTGGCTTGTATGCCTGCATCATGATAACCCAACTAAGTGGTTGCTTAGTTGGACAGTATGATAAACCCAATAGAGTGTTGGATTGACTGTGTGTTATTTGATGTGACTATGTGTGAGTAAGTTGTTCCCTAGTTCCTTGTGGAATCATGCCGAACTTGAGGGTGGAAATGTGTTTAGAGATTAATGAACACACTGGCCTATGGTTGGGTGGAACGTTGCAGCGACATAGCTATTTGTGGGACAACTTCATCATCAAAGATAAGTATTCTCTCTTATTTGTTTCTTCCATGAATTTGCTTTTGAATTGTTATGTTTATGTTGAATGCTTATGGGTGATTTAAGTAGATGTTTACTTGTCTATATTTTCCTGCATTTTACTTCTATATATTCCATGTATGTTTTATGCATGTTTGGCCTAAGTCCTTGAAGGCTAGAATCTTGATCAAGGGTGAGAATTCTTATGTGTTAGTGTTTTCTACCCCTTTGAATTCACCTATAGAAGAAGGAAGCAAATAGAAGGAAGTTGAGTAGGGAAAACAGGTTGTTTTTTCTGCACCCTGAGATCATCCTATAGGAAGCAAAGGGAGAAATCGAAAAAGCATAGAAAAATACCAAGGAAAAAGTTGACTTTCCGACTTCTGAGGTCTGAGGTTGGAAGGAAAAACTCAGAAGTGCAGAAAGTTATTTCTGTCAAAAATTTAATTCTTCTGGTTCCCGACTTCTGCACTGGAGTGCGAAAGGAGGAAGGTGGAAGAGCCGTTGAGGAAATCCATCGATCATTATGATTTTTTACTTTTGAGTTCTAAAGGAGGAAGGTGCAAGTGTGGAAGGAAGAAGATCCATTGAGGAACTTCATTGATCGTTATGATTTTTGACTTACTAATTCTAAACGTGGAAGGAAAAAGTGCAGAAAGAGGAAGGCAAAAGAGACGTTCAATGTTTCCATAGCACATTGAGTTTTTTATTTCTAATTTCCAAGGTCGGAAGGGCGAAAAGTGGAAGTATAAAAGGAAAAAGTTGGACCCTTCACTCTGTTAAACCTTGTAGTTTCGATTCTCATGTTTCGAGGTCAGAAAGGCGGAAGCAGAAGTGCAGAAAGGGAAATGTTAGTGCAAATATGACCATTCTGGTTGCAGAACGGATGTCAAGGGTAGAACGACTGTTACAGTAGTTTCTAAGCCTAAGGGAAAAGGTGGAAGAGTTTTTTAATTCCCATGGCTAGTGTTAGAAAGGAGAACAAAAGTTCCTTAAAAAAAATTTAATTATCTGCATTACGGGGTATGGGAACCTTACATTGTGGTATTAGAGATTGTGGTTGCAACATTGGGCCTGGATGGGCCAGAATGAGTAATTAAAAGATATAAGAGTATTCTCTAATACCAACATTATAGTACACTACATTGTGGTATCGGAGTTGTTGGTTGCAGCACTAGGGCCTAAATGGGCCAAGTGAACAATTGGTAATTGTTTTTGAATTCTTAGATTATATAGCAGTGTGTTTGAGTAACACAATTATGTAGAGTTATAGTGTAGATTCGAAAAGTGGGTTATTGGAACAACCATGAGAGCCTACAACATGAATGATGCACATGATCCCTATGAGCATGAGGAAGATGCTATGGGAGAAAACGTCCAAGTTGGAGATGGTGATACAGAGTCTAATGGGAGGAGATTTCAAGTTACACCGCCTGACATTGCAGCCACAATGAGGAGCCTGATTAAATCTCAGGAAGAGAAGCATCATCTGAATGCCACCATGTTGCAGAGTTTGACAAACATCCAAAGGAGGATGAACTCTGAACGTTGTGCAGTAAAACTAGAAGGTAGCAAAATCAGTGCTAGAAGACGAAAGACATATTCTAGTAGATCATCTGACTATCAAGGATCCACTGGGGTTTCAATATCTTCATCTCACATAGGAAAGAGAAAGAGATGTTACAGGAACATCTCACATGATGAGCTTAAGAAGGCAATACATCCTACCTTTAATGGTGAGATAAAGACTGGTCAAGAAGATGAAGCTTGGCTTCTTGGGATGAGGAAATATTTACAAGTCTAACGCTACTCTGGAAATATGAAAGCTATAGTAGACATCTTCAACGTGAATGGAAGAGCATCCATTTGGTGGTCACACCACAGGAAGGTAAAAAATACGAGTGAAAGGAAGTTCACTTGAAAATAGTTCAATAAATACTTCAAGCAGAAGTATCTCTTTCACAGGTACTATGATGATAAGATCAAGGAATTCCATGAGCTAAAATTAGGGAAGCTGACCATGGAAGAGTATGCAAATAGGTTTCCGAAACTGCTAAGGTATGTCAAGTACATCAAATATGAAAAGGTGAAGAGATAGCATTTCCTGAGTGGGTTACCTCAGTCCTATAAATAGAGGATTGAGTTTTATGAGCCTAGAACTCTTGAGGAAGCAATAAGGAAAGATAAGTACTGCTACAACTAGAACATACGAAAACTTGACTACCATAATACATCGAAAGATAAGAATAATGAAAATTCTGATCAGAGAAAGAAAGGTTCCAAACCTCCTTACTTTAGAAATTAACAGAAGTAGCCATCGCAGGCCGTGAATAAGCCAATTAGAGTGGTGGATGGCAAACCAAGAGATTGAAAGGAAATCAAAGAACCACTCCAATGTTGGAAATGTGGAGGACCCCACATGCGCAGGAATTGTCCACATGAAGAAGTGTACACAAGGCAAACTCACAACATTCATGAAGTTGAAACCGTGGGTTAAGTGGAAAAATTCATTCCCAGAATTTACGCAGCGTTAGAGGATTTTCAGGAAGACCATCAGTCAAGTGTGGTTGAAGTTGAAGTTAAGATTGCTGAGTAGTCTATTTCTGTTTTGATTGACCTTGGTTGTACTGTTAGTTATGTTACTCCTAGAGTAGTTCAGATTTGTGCTTTTAAGAAATCAAAGCATAGTAAGTCATGGTTAGTCCAATTAGCAACTGGAACCATGAGAAAAGTAAGCGAGGAGGTAGAGAATTGTCGATTGGTTATGGATGGGTTGGCCACTTATGCAGATCTAATTTTTTTTCCACTTGGTTCCTATGGGATTGTCATTGGAATGGATTGGATAGAAGCTCACAAAGTGAGGATTGACTGTTATAATAATACTTTTGAGTGAATGGATGAAGAAGGAAATGCAAGAGTGGTAAGAGGCATACCTAAAGTGATTTCTGTTAGGAATATTTCAGTAATGCACTTGAAGAAGTTCTAGAGGAAAGGTTCCCAGTTGTATGTAGCCCATATTTCAGATGCAGCTGAGAATGCAAATCCTATGTTGGAGTTCTTTCATGTGTTGCAGGAATTCAGGGATGTTTTTCCTGAAGATATTCTAGGACTTCCTCCAGAGAGGGACATTGATTTTACAATTGTATTAAATTTAGCACATAGATCTGTGGACAAACACACAACTCACAAGATAGATCACACAATTTACTTAGTAAATAAAGAATGAAACAGTGCAAAAATGGCTTGCAACTGTGAATTCTTTCATTAATATAAAAGTAATTACATAATAAGTACAAATAAGTACAATGGATAAATAGCCTCATGCAATTCAAATCCTATGCGAGGAAATTCGAATTGGTTTGACTCTACTTGACTGAATGATTAACTAAACCTATCTAAATCATTATCGGAGGACTGAATGGTTAACTGACCTTGTCTAAATAATTATTGGAGTTCTAAATCACAACTCAAGTGTCTAATTCAGTGTTAACAAATCCTAACTGGCTATGGTAGGTGAGAAATTTTCCTCTCCTACATGCAACCATGCAAACCTAGTGCTAACTGAATGTAAAGGACTAGAACTTAATGTAACTAACTCCTAAATGAGCTTGACTAGTCACCAACTCAACTCAACTAACATTTGTTGGTATAGTCCCTCTCAGTGGCTCCTAATTTGTAGGGATTGATCTAAGACGCTCCTAAACTGATGCATGTAAGTGAAATCAGTGAGAGTAGGCCTCAATTACTATTCCCCACACTTTAGTAACTGGAACATGTGCCCCAATTAGGCCAAGTGGACTCAATGGTGGTAGTGACTAAAATAGATTGGAAGGACTCCCTATTTAGACATGACTCCTGATTTAGACATATGCCCGAATTGGACAAGGGATGATTAATAATCCTAACAAATTGAACTTGTGCCATGAGAAGCACCAGTGTCCAAGAAACCCTACAGGATGAGTACACCAGAAATGCTAGAGTTGAAGATGCAGCTGCAAGAATTGTTGGAGAAGAAGTATGTCAGGTCGAGCATGTCTGCTTGGGGAGCACTAGTTCTATTTGGAAAGAAGAAAGATGGTAGACTCAATTTGTATATTAATTATTGACAGCTGAACAAAGTCACTGTGAAGAATAAATATCCTTTTCCTAGGGTTCATGACCTCTTTGACCAAATGAGAGGAGCAAAGGGATTTTCCAATATCGAATTAATATCTAGTTACCATCAGGTAAGAATATATGATGAATACATTCATAAGACATCCTTCAGAACAATGTATGGGAATTATGAGTTTTTAGTGGTACCATTTGGTCTCACAAATGCACCGGCTACATTTATGTTCCTTCTGAATAGTTCCCTCAACACGTACTTGGACACGTTTGTTCTTGGATTTCTTGATGACATTATTATTTACTCCAAGAATGAAGCGGAACATGAAGAAAATTTAAAATTGGTTATGCAATTTCTAAGCGAGCATAAGTTGTATTCCAAGTGAAGAAAATGTGACTTTTATAAAGATAGAATTCATTACTTAGGTCACATTATTTCAAATGAAGGAATATCTGTGGACATTGAGAATATTGAGGCCATTATGAATTGGAATACGCCAAGAAATGTGACATATGTAATATGTTTTATGGGACTTGTTGGATACTACAACAAATTCATTAAAGGATTCTCCAAAGTTTCACATCCCATCACTTTTTTTCAAAAGAAGGGGATCAAGTTTGAATGGACACCAAGGTGCGAAGAAATTTTCCAGTAGTTGAAGCATCTTCTCACAAGTGCACCCATTCTGAAAATTGTAGACCCAAAAAATGACTTTGTGGTCTATACTGATGCAAGCGGTCAAGGACTTCGAGGAGTTCTTATGCAAGACAACCACGTGGTATGTTATGAGTCAAGGAAGCTGAATGGTCATGTGATGAAATATGCAACTCATGATATAGAACTTGCAGCCATAGTACATGCTTTTAGGAGGTGGAGGAATTACTTAATGGGAAAAAAATTTGAGTTAAGAACATACCACTCTAGTCTAAAGTATTTGTTTGATCATCCTACTCTAAATTCTAAGGAAGTTAGAGGGATGGAGTTTTTATGTAAGTTTGATTTTGAAATAAAACAAATAAAAGGGGAAAAAAATAAAATGGTTGATGCACTTAGTAGGAAAGTGCATGAAATGCATGTGGCATCTCTTAGTATTTGCCAATCATATTTGAGACAGCAGATTGTTAATCATGTTGCTGAAGATGATTTGTATGCACATGTCAAGGAAAAATTGTAGTAGCAAATTCCTTAGAAGAGGTATGAAAGGTATAAGTTAGAAGAAGATGGAATTATTACCTTTAAAAATAGAATTTATATTCCAAGTGTAGAATATTTGAGGAGAATTGTGATGGATGAGATCCATCAAGATCCCTATTCCGGTAACCTAGGATATCATAAGACAATTACTACATTTAGAAAGTAGTATTTTTGGCCAGGAATGAAGAAGAACATTGCTGAGTATATTTCAAGACACATGAAATGTCAGCAGGTGAAGGTTGAGCATCAACACCTAGTAGGGTTTTTACAACCTTTGGAAGTTCCATAATGGAAATGGGAAGTTATTTCCATGGATTGTATTACATGATTACCAATGACTTGGAGACAACATGACTCCATGATGGTTGTGGTGGAGAAGTTGACAAAGGAAGCACATTTTATTCCGGTTAATTCCACACATAAGACATGTGACATTGCAAATATATTCATGAAGGAAATATTTAGATTGCATGCAATGCCTAAGGTAATAGTTTTTGACTGAGAAGCTAAGTTAACTTCCAATTTTTGGAAGGGTTTGTTTGCAGATTTGGGGACTAAGTTGAACTTCAACACTTCCTACCATCCTCATACTGATGGAAAGACATAGAGAGTGAATCAATTTCTTGAAGACATGCTCTGCATGTATGTGATGGACAAGCAAACAAAGTGGAAAGATTACTTACACTTGGTAGAGTTTTCATACAATAACGAACAACAAGCCTCCTTGGGGGTGAGTGCTTATGAAGCTTTGTATGGAAGAAGGTGTAGGACACCTATGACCTGGGATAATACAGTGAACATGATTGTTCTTGGTCCAGAATTACTCAAGGAAATGGAGCACGAGGTTTCAAATATCAGGAAGAACTTGAAAGCAGCCCAAGATAGACAGAAGAGCTATGGTGATAAGCATAGAATGCATAGAGAATTGTGTTCTAGGGATCATGTTTACCTCAGAGTGAGGGCAGGGGAGAGTTCCTTGAATCTTGGAAATTGTGCCATGCTGCCACATAGATTTTATGGGCATTTTGAAGTGCTTGAAAGAATAGGACCAGTTTCATATAGACTTGCATTTCCTGCTAAAACTAGGGCTCATAATTTTTTTCATATTTCTTTGATTAAGAAATATGTGCATGATGGTAACCACATGATTGATTGGGATGTGATTCAGGTAGAACCTGAGGGATAATTCCAATCTGAGCCATGGAGAATCCCCGACAGGAAGGTCACTGTGCAATGGAGGAACTATGAGCTGGAGGCTACATGGGAGATGGAGGATTCCATGCAACTAGAGCATCTATTTTTGTTCAATTTTGTAGGGCACTAAGGTAGTTCCAATGTAACATTTTTTTTAGTTTTGATGAGCACCAAGGATAGTGATTTTGAACGGGGGGAGGGGGGGGGGATTGGAATACCCTGGTTTTGACCCCAAGGGAAAGGGGAATGTGTAAATATTGTATGGAATTATGGAAAGGAGCTCAAGGCCAAGTCCCTTCCATTAATTGATGTGTTGTGTATAGGCGATCAAGGCTAATGCCTATGGTTTATGGTGCTAAGTAAAGCAATGTAAATATTGTGAATATCATGTAATTATGAAATTAATAAAAATACCATTGCTAGTTATGTACTACAAGGATGGATTGGTTGGTATCTTGATAAGCCGATATGTTGGATTGGTTATGTCTTGTAGTGTTTAACCTTGTGATTAATCCTTTGTTGGATATCCTGATAAAAACAATTTGAATGATCATTTTTCTGGTATCTTGATAAACCCAATTTGAATTATCGTTTGGTTGGTATCCTAATAAACCCTTCTATTGGCTTGGTTGGTCCTTCAATCATTTTATAGCTTGACTATGAATAGTCTAATAAAACCAGCCGTGTTTGGCTTATATGCCTACAGCGTGATAAACCCAACTGAGTGTTGTCTTAGCTGAATAGCTTGATAAACCCAAGAGATTGTTGGCTTGACTGTGTGTTATTTGATCTAGTTATGTGTGAGTCTGTTGTTCCCTAGTTCCTTATGGAATCATGCCCAGCTTAGGGATGGTAGTGTGTTGATAGATTTATGAACACACTAGCCAATGGTTGGGTGGTGTTTATGCCAGAAATTGTTTCCAAACTATGAGAAAGCAAGACAACATAATCTCAAATATATCAATAAAACAAAACAGGGTTTTTAGGGGTTTTCAAGGTTTTTTGGTTGTGAAGTTTGATGACAAGAGGGAATGCATTCAAAACCCAAATAAAAACTAAATCACAAGCATATAAAAACTGACATGCATAAAATAATAACCATGTATCCAACAGAAAACAACATTGAACTTCATCCACAAATGGCAAGGACTACAAGCATAAAAACTTTAAACCCGCAATGAAATTACGTGACTTGAGTAGCTAAAACAAGCTATTAATGAAGCAAGAGAACAAACTGAAGGGTAAATGGAGCATATATTTCATAATCAGTATTTCAAATACACATAAGAGTCATTTACTTAGGTTATGGACAAGTCTGAAGACCTCCTCTTGCCAGCCAAAAAATCGAACCCTTAGTCCTCTTTGTGACATACATTAATACTATCCTTCAAAATTCGGTTAAAGACTAAACCTTAACTGCTTTTCAGCTTACTCAATGAAATAGTTCTATCAAAATAATAATTACAAGAATGAAATATCCTTCAAAACATAACTAATAACTGATTGTGTTAACAAGCTTCATAGATCTTTAGCTACCTCTGCTAACAAGGCTATCCCTTCTAGGACTTGGGCCTTTCTTTTATCCTTCAGTTGCTCTGCTTCCATCTCTGCCATATTTCTAGTGAGTTCTTCATTTTGCTGATGTAGATATTTTATGGTTTGTTTTAACATTGTAAATTGAGACTCTGTATTTCTTTTCCCTTTTAATGCCTCTTTTGAGATTGCAATCAGCTCTTGATAGTGGCTATTCACCTCATCTAGATCCTCTCTGAGTTTTCTATTGGCCATAACCAAACCATCATTTTTCTCCTGCATATATTCCACCTGATATTTATACTATCTTACAACTCTTTGTAAATTCTCTTTTTCTGAATCAAATGCTTTATTTCTTGCTATACTTTGCATCTCATTGGGAAGCCATGGAATGTTTAGTCTCTTATTGATTTCTTTATCTTCTGGTAGCAATTCTGTAGGAGTTTCAGGAGAACTTATGTTTTCTTTAGTCTTATCTTCATAGGGAACATTTTCATCAACCATCAGCTTCTTTTTTTATTGTGAAACCTCTATCTTACCTTCTTGCTATTCCTGCAACATTTGACTTCGTATCTCTAAGAATATATCAGATAGTTTGGTCTCAGTAAGGGTAGATTCTCTTTCTGATTTCATTGGCCTTTTTCCTTTACTGTCACCATTATCAACATCCAATTGTTCATTAGAGGAGGATTCATCTATCAAAGGTTACTCCTTCTTTATTCAATTTAGGGTTTAGCAATTTCTTCATATTTAGCCTGAGATTGTTTTTGGGTCTAGTCTTTGGTCTCCACCTAGGAGCAAGTTCCCCTAACATTTTCAAAGTTTATCCCTGATGGGTGACTAAGGAAAATTCAATGAATTTTAGCTTCTTTCTCTTTGGTACTACTACCTCATTTCCCTAATTGTGAAATTCCTTTTTAGTGCCCACTTTAGTTTCATCAATAACATGAAGTTTATCCTCCCCAAACAGGCATGTCTCATCCTCTGATAAGACTGTGATTGGACTTTGTTTTTGGGCTTTAGTATCCTCTTCAACACTCAAAATTTTCTCTGTAAGTACAATCTTTTCAGCAACAAAAGTCTCCGTTGGTGCATCATCCTGAACATGCTCAGTCTCGTTATTGTCAGACTACAAATCCTTTCTCTCAATGTCATTTAAATGTTGTTTAGACTCACAATCTTCTTTTGCAGGCTCTGCAACCTACTCCAATTTAATACCGTCTTCATCTCTAACCTTTATCTTCTGTATTAGCTTTCTGATCAAGGTCTGTCCTTTAGTAGCTTGTTTTCTATTAGATTGTCCATTTTGACTAATCTGAAACCCTGACCAAAAGAGGAAATATTCCCAATTTTTTCCTCTACTCTATAAAACATTGTTGATAATGAGTTTGATAAGCCCATGGTGAAAAATTGACTGTCTAGTATAATTTCAGTGTTCTTTGATTCTACAAGACATCTTCTGTAGGCTATTTAGCAAGAAGAAGGGCAGGTTTATCTTTGACTCATTACTGAGGCATTGAAGAAACCTAAAATGGTATTTAAAAATGAAGGCATACCTTCCTTCACATGTAATATAACTTTGTAAAACCTTAATAGGTTCTACCCATTCAAGCCTGAATTTATGGATGGGTACACCCTTACCCTAATCTGGAACTATACCAGGCATTAGGTACCTTTGTCCATTAAAAGTGAATGGCACTTTCTTAAACCATATATCTCACTCATTTTTAACTCTTGTTGCCTCAGCTACCAACTCTTTGGTCAATTTGAATGTCAAAGTATCAAAAGATACAGTTTCTTTGTCATAGCACTGAGCAAACTTACGGGAGACCTCTGCATTGTATCCATCAATTTTCTTGAAAAATATCAACCATCCTACATTTTCAAATAGCTCAGCACATTCCAGGAATTTATCTATCCAATTGAGATCAGTGGGCTCATCCCTATTAGTTTTTCCACTCTTCTTCATTTTCACTATGGTTTGCAACACCTGTCAATAATCTCACAGTCTATTCATCTTCAAATTTGCACAGTTTTGACAGTTTATTTATCTTCAAACTCTCACAGTCTATCCTATCACTAGTTTAGGACATGCTTTGTACCAAGTTTCAGCAATTTGACCTAATCATAGATTCAGGGACCTTCAATAGTTCTGCTCTGAACTTTACTAACTTAAATGATGAATACTTAGATATATTGATTAATATCTCGTCATTCAAAGTCTATTGAGTAAGCAAATTCATGTATTTCCTTAGAATTTTTGGCATTATAGGCATTATCAGAAAACCCCCAAATTTAATAAACCCTATCAAATGTCATGTGGGGTACTTGCTCAAAATATTAATACAAGTGTTGGAATTCAATCCCTTGAAAGGTTAGGTGTCGAATTGCACGTTCGAGCTGTCTTCAACTGTCCACATCACTTCGAACTGTCACCGTTGGGAAGCCCTAATTCTTCCTTAAACTTTCAAAAATATGATTTCTTAGCAATATGTCTCCACCATGGCATTCAATGCCTTCGTATTCTTCAACTTAGGAACATATTCCCAAAAATTCTCCTTCATTCCACTCAATGTCATCATTTGCCATGAACTTGCATACAATTGCCACGATCTCCCTCACACAATGACCATACACATGTTTCAATGATAAGCCTGGAAAGACACGTATCAAATATGATAATTGATGTGGTTAACACCTCAGGAATGAAACCCCTAAAAAAATTGGACTGAAAAGTGACTATTTTGGCACTCGCCACTTTCTTGTAGCGCGCTAGTGTATTAATTTTGCTCTTGTGCTACAAGAAAGTCCAAACACATAATTTTATGCATTTAATCACTAATCTAGCTTTAAGACTTGGTTTATATGATTATTCTTGATCTTAGTGTCATGAATGAAACCATTAATCAATATACACCTTGTAGAACTTTTCAAGAATGAACTCTAAGAAAAAATTATAAAAGCAATCTTAAAAATAGGAAAAATCAAAGTGATGAAAACTAAAGGCATAAACTCAAAATTAACCTTTACACCAAAATTTCCTAAAAGAAATAATATTAGCAAGTTTTAAAAAACATAAACAAAATCATAAAACTAGGGAAGACAAAATCATGACCTAACATCTGGCTCCTGCAGCGGAATGAAGTCCTCCTTGTGAGGCTTCAAGAACCTGTAGACCAGTGCCTTCTTTCCTGCCACCTGCTAATCTGCAAAATTTCCATTGGGTTATGGTGTCCTTATTGTGTTTTACTCACACTGGTATATATAATGAAAAAATAAAATTCCCCTCAAAAACTGTACAAATGCTTTAGGAATTGCCCATTAACTGGACTTGACAATTCCTCACCTTCCAATAGTCTGTAGGACAAAAGTGTTATTTTCCAAAATCTTAGATACTAGGAAAGGCCCAAACCAGAGGTTGTCAAATTTGCCATGTTTCCCTTTTTGCTCTTTCCTGGCATCCCACCTTAGAACCATGTCACCAATTGATAAATTGTTGTCTTTGATTTTTTTGTCAAATCTGTCTTTTATCTTCAATCTGTATAATTGTGCCTTTTCTTCCACTTTTTCTTTGTTCTGCTGCAACTCTATCATCTCATAAATCCTTCTCTGCATATCATTAGGTTCTTCTTCACAATTCTGAAAAAACTTCATCACTGGAATGCCCAACTGAACAGGAAAAACTGCATCTGTACCATACACTAATTGGAAAGGAGAAGTTCCAATTGCTTGCTTGAATGTTATTCTATCAGCCCATAATGCATATTTCAGCATAGAATCCCATGATCTCTTATTACGCTTTAGCAGTTTCTTGATACTCTAAATGATATTTTTATTTGAGGACTCAACTAAACCATTGCCTTGGGGATAGTAAGAAGATGAATGTTTCAACAAGATACCATTATTTTCACAAAATGCTTCCATTGCCTTAGACTTAAAAGCTTTTTCATTATTTGTTACTATTTTCTAAGAACATCCAAACCTACTGAGGATATTTTCTTCAATAAATTCCATAATCAGCTTATCTGTGGCATTCCTAGTAGGAATAGCTTCCACCCATTTGGTAACGAAGTCTGTTGCAGTCAAAATCCACCTATGTTGTCTTGAGGAAGATGGAATTATCTCTCCTATAAAGTCCAGACCCCATTTCTAGAAAGGCGCACTTACTGCAATTGGTTTTAAAGGTAATGACAACAATTTTTGTTTACCAACAAAGTTCTGACAATGGATGCAAGCTCTTACCTGCTGATATACATCTGAAAACAAAGAGGGAAAATAGTACCTAGCTCTTAAGATCTTATATGTTGTTTCCTTCCAGTACTTGTGACCTCCACAAGCACCCTCATGAGATTCAGAAATCACTCCTTCAATTTTAGGTTTATCTAAGCATCTGAGTAGAATACCCCCTAGGTGCTTCCAAAATAACTACTGTTCTACTAAACAGTACTTAGTAGTTCTTAGCATCAAAGATCTAGCAGATTTTCTATATAAATGTTCAGGACATTGCAAATAAAACAAAAAATACACAATGTCTGCATACCATGTGGATGCTGAATAGAATTCCATAATGTTCTCTTTCTCTAACTCTGCTTGATTTTCTTCCTGAGCTGGATCTTCTACCATCACATGCAATCCTAAAGCTTGGCAATTTGATTCAGCCAGCAGCTTGGCTAAAGCTTGTCCCTTGACTAGTTTGTTAGGTCTGATATCTACATCATACTCCATGATTTTAGCAATCCACTTGCCTCCTTTCCCCTTCCTATCAGGCTGTGTCAAAACATATTTTACAACAACATTAGGCACATATGAAATAACTTTGGAATGCAAAACATAGATTTTGAAAAATTTCAAAGCTTTCACCAAAGAATAAGCCTGTTTTTCCAAGATATTGTATTTTAATTTAGAATCTCTAAGAGTTTTGCTAAAGAATACAATAGGTTGCTCAGGACCATTCTTATTCTTCTATAACAAAACAACTGCTAGTGTATCTTCAGATGTAAATGAAAATGTTAGAAATTGTTTGGTGAAATCTGGACTTACTAGTACATGGGATTCAGTAAGAGGCATATTGATTTTTTCAAATGAATTCTTTGCTTCATTGGTCCATTTGACTTCTTGATCCTTCTTTAGCATGGTTGTAATCTGCTTGATAGTCTCAGCAAAGTTTGGTATAAACCAACATGGAAAAATGATTTTACCAATGAAAGATTGGAGATCTTTTTTACTTCTGGGAAGACTTATCTTCAATATTGATTTTACCCTTTCTGGTTCAATCGTTATACCATCAGTAGAAACTAAATGACCCGGCAATTTTCCTTCCTGTACAGCAAAGTGTGACTTCTTTGGATTCAAGGACAAACCAAATTTTCTGCACTTTAGAAAAGTCTGTTTCAAATGTTTTATATGTTCATCATTTGATTGTGAAAATACATTAATATCATCTACGTAAATTGCCACAAACTTGTGCTTTTCCCCAACAAAAGCTATATCCATAGCCCTTTAAAAAGTTGCTCCAGCGTTCATTAAACCAAAAGCCATCTTATCATACATGAAAGTTCCCCAGGGAGTGGTAAAAGTTGTTTTTTATTTATCATCAAGATGCATAGAAATCTGATTGTATCCTGAGAAACTATTGACCATAGAAATCCTCTGTGCCCCTACAACCTTCTGCAATATTTGCTCAATTTTAGGCAAGGGATAATTATCCTTTAGTGAAGATCTATTCAAGTTTCTAAAGTCAACACACAGTCTGATTTCTCTGTTATTTTTCCTAACAAGAACTAGATTAGCCACCCATTAAGATTACCTAAGAGGAACAATGATCTTGGCATCTAATAACTTCTTCACTTCTTTTTCAATAACAGGAAACAAGGCTGGATTAATCCTCCTTAATTTCTGACGAAAAGGTTTAACATTTGGTTTTAGAGCAACTTTATGTTGTATAATTCCAGTATCATATGTTCTCAATTCTTCATAAGACCATGCAAAGACATCAACATGTTCCTTTAACAATTTTCTGTACCTGTTTCTCTGTTCAACTATGAGTGCTTTCGAAATTTTCACCATTCTAGGATGTTCTGCAGTGCCAATGTTACAATCCACCACATTATCTTCTGAAGACTATACAACAGGTTTTAGGGGTGTATCATCTTTCAAAAATATCCTTTCTAAAGGTACCAAACCTTTTGGGATGAAATTACCTTTTAGTTCAATAATCCTGTGGCCAGTGATTTCATTTTCAGCAATTTCTTCAACATCTCCATCCTCATCATCTTCCTCCTGATCATTCAGGGAATTTGAAAACTCATGTGTAAGCTCCAAAAATAGTTTAATTTCAATTACATCTTCAAACACTCTCCACTTCTTTACATTATCATGTATAGATGGTCTGTATCTAACCTCAATGGGATACCTCAACTGTGTGGTTTTGGGAATTCTAAAACGTGTAGCAGCTAAGGCCAATGAATTAGTAGTCTAAATATGGTCTCTTGGAAGATAGGTAATGTTAAAATCTACAAAATAATTATCAATCATGTCCCATACCTCATTTCGATAGACTTTCAGCAAATCCTATTTCACTTGATAGTTGTTCATCACCTGCTAAACAACTAATTCGGAGTTGCCATATGCAGAAATCTACTGAATGCCTAAATATTTGGTAGCCTTCAAGCCTAACAACAAAGCTTCATATTCACCAGTATTGTTTGTAGTAATGAATTCTAATTTATACATTATCTTTACTATTTCACCACCAGGGGATATGAGAAGAACCCCTACTCTAGCACCTTCTTTGCAAGATGATCCACCAAAGTATAATTTCCAAAGCTCATCTTCCTCTTCCTTGCTGCATTTAACTGGTTGTTCCTTTTCAACATGCAACAAACCAGCAATATTGTCATCATCACTAAAATGTAACATGCAAGTACCCAAATCTTTATTAATAGCATATAGAGGATGGTTGGTATGGTTCTTGTCATCTGTCACAATATAGGCAAACTGAAGCTATCTGTACAGCCTTCTGTTTTCTCCTCAAAACACAGGAATAGTAACATATGATAAATCCATTTGTAATGTTCTACCAACTTTATTTTCCCAAGACCAAGAGAGAAGTAACCCAAATTTAGGTGTAATATCAGCTACCAAAACATCCATGATTACACTTTTCATTGGTAATTGAGCCAAACTGACAACCATGTCTTTAATCACACATAAACACTTTATGGCTCATGAATCAAATCATACAGATCATGATAGAGTTTGGTTATACTCAGACCTAAAGCCTCCATGACAGCCTTTGGCATTAAATTGTGTGAAGATCCTAAATCTAACAAACAGTTATGTATCATTTGTTCATGGATTGTCAAAGTAATGTAAAATGGAGGTGAAGCACCTGCTTCATTCTCAGTTTTTTCATCCAAGGCTGATCCAATAAAAATCTTAGGATTTTCTTCTTGCAAAATCACTGTATCAGAAATAGGTTGATTGTTTGTTGAACCGATCATTTTAAGAACTGATTCTTTGTAAGAAGGATTTTTCATTAGTTCAGTAAAAGGAATAGGAATATTTACTTTGCCTAATTCATTTTCCAGATGAAAATTCTCCACAGTTTTATTTACCTCTTCAACCTCCATGTTCTTCTTTTGCTTTTCTGGAATTTGTTTTTTCTGTGACACAGGATTAGATTGTTGTTTAGTAGGTACAACTACCTTCTTCTTTGGGTTCTGTACTACTTGTTCTGGGCCTGACCTCAAATTCAAAGTATTCTTGGGTTCATGGTGACAGACATTAGTAGTTACAACAGACATTTTCAGATTCAAATCATCCTTTGTTTCAAACATATCAGCATCATAATATTCTGCATTTAAAAACTCTTCTTCAGTGACAAAACCCTCAGTCAACCTTTCTCCAAAATAGTTCATATCCTGATCTGTGTATTCAAATATCACTTCTTCATCAATCTCTTATTCATCAAAAACATTGTTTTGAATAGGTGGAGGTACCCTTTGATCCTCAGTCTCTCTCCTTTCTCGCTGAATATCATTATTTCTTCATTCTCTAGGTAAGAATCGAGGAGAAAATTGTCTTCTAAATTGGTTCTGATTGTTAGGGTTTCTTTCAACTTCTTCAACATGCTTGCTTGAATTTCTTTCTAGTTCTAACTTGTTTAATTTTGCAGCTAAAATATTCACCAATCTAGCCATCTCATCAATTTTGGCTTCTGAAGAATGAGATGTTGAAACCCCTAAAGCTGCTTCCTTCTTACCTTTCCTGTCATACATCTGTTGAGTTGTTTCCTTATTCAATCTATTGGAAGCCAATATGTTAGAATCCACCTCTAATGCTGCATCCTACATATTCAGTAAAGAAATAGGTCTTCTCTCTCTTAATAGTAAAGAAAATTCATGATCGAAAGCATTTTCATATGTGAGTTTTGTAGATGTTTCTGAAAGTTTTATTTCTACAGGAATTCTGTTGTACATTTTATTGAATCTTTTTGAAAAATCTGAAATGGTTTCATACTTCTTTCTCCTAAGGGATCCAAACTCAGTTATATGATAAGTATAGTCTTTGGTCTCACTCCATTGTCTCATGAAGAGGTCCTGAAGCTCTTCTATGATGGTGATAGAATTTGTAGGCATCTCCCTAAACCATTTTTTAACATCTCCATCAAGGATCTGCATAAACATCCTCATCCATATGTCCTTAGCTTCAATGTTCTAGTTATCAGCATAACTTAGAAAATCTTCCCAGTGCTCTTCAGCTATAGTTTCACCCTGTCCATTAAACCTAGGAAGGTATTTCTGATAGTCACCTCCAGGCAGTGCATTCAAAGGGTGAGGCAAAACTAATGGTGCACATCTGGCTACAAACATTCATTCCGTCATGTCTATAGGCTGATTTTGGGTTGCCATTTTAGGGCTGACTGACTTTGGTGATGGAGATAATTGGCTGGAACTTGGTTGAAAAGGGGTTTTACCTACTTTCAACTGAACTAGAGGTATCTTACCAAGAGATACTATTTTAGCTTTTCTGAAAGATTGAGGATCAGTGAAAACTTGAAAGTACTTAACAGGAATTATAGGCTTTAACCAACGTGAAGTTTCTTCTTCTTTTCTCAAATCAGATAAAGGTGATGAACCATCCAACTCATCAGGGTCACATAGTGCTAGTAATGAATCAGACCTTCTAATCTTCCTTACTGTTTTCAATATCTGTTCTGGGTCTGAAACACCCAACTGCAAAGGTGAAATAGGTCTATTTATAGTTCCAATTCCCCTAGTAGCCACTGTGACAAACTGGTGAAAAGTAGTCTTTAAGATATGTTGGTTTAAGTTCACCTTTTAAAACCAGTGAAATGATAAGTATCCCAGGGAAAAATATGTTTTCAACTTCGTTCCCCGGCGGTAGTGCCAAAGATGTTTATGCCAAAAATTGTTTCCAGACTAGGAGAAAACAAGCCAACATAATCTCAAATATATCAATAAAACAAAACAGGTTTTTTAGGGTTTTTCAAGGTTTTTTGGTTGTGAAGTTTGATGACAAGAGGGAATGCATTCATAACCCAAATAAAAACTAAATCACAAGCATATAAAAACTAAGATACATAACATAATAACCATGTATCCAACATAAAACAACACTGAATTTCATCCACAAATGGAAAGCACTACAAGCATAAAAACTTTAAACCAACAATGAAATGCCCACTTGAGTAGCTAAAACAAGCTATAATTGAAGCCAGAGAACAAACTGAAGGGTAAATGGGGCATATATTTCAGAATCAATATTTCAAATACACATAAGAGTCATTTACTTAGCTTATGGACAAGTCTGAAGACCTCCTCTTGCTAGCCAAAAAAATGAACCCTTAGCCCTCTTTGTGACATACATTAATACTATCCTTCAAAATTTGTTAAAGACTAAACCCTAACTACTTTTCAGCTTACTCATCGAAATAGTTCTATCAAAATAATAATTACAAAAATGAAATATCCTTCAAAACATAACTAATAACTGATTGTGTTAACAAGATTCATAGATATTTAGCTTCCTTTGCTAACAAGGCTATCCCTTCTAGGGATTGGGCCTTTCTTCTAGCCTTCAGTTTCTCTGCTTCCATCTCTGCCATCTTTCTAGTGAGTTCTTCATTTTTCTTTTGTAGATATTTTATGGTTTGTTTTAACATTGTAAATTGAGACTCTGTATTTATTTTCCTTTTTAATGGCTCTTTTGAGACTGCAATCAGCTCCTAATAGTAGCTATTCACCTCATCCAGATCCTCTCTAAGTCTTCTATTGGCCATAACCAAACCATCATTTGTCTCCTGCATATATTCGACCTGATATTTATACTTTTTTACATCTCTTCGTAAATTCTCTTTTTCTGAATCAAATGCATTATTTCCCACTGTACTTTGCATTTCATTGGAAAGCCATGGAATGTTTAGTCTCGTATAAATTTCTTCATCTTCTGGAAGCAATTATGTAGGAGTTTCAGGAGAAATTAGGTTTTCTTTAGTCTCAACTTCACATGGAACATTTTCATCAACCATCAGCTTCTTTTCTAACTATGAAACCTCTATCTTACCTTCTTGTTGTTCCTGCAACATTTGACTTCGTATCTCTAAGAATATATTAGACAGTTTGGTCTCAGTAAGGGTAGATTCTCTTTCTGATTTCATTGGCCTTTTTCCTTTACTGTCACCCTTATCAGCATCCAATTTTTCATCAGAGGAGGAGTCATCTATCATAGTTACTCCTTCTTCATTCAATTTAGGCTTTAGCAATTTCTTCATATTCAGCTTGAGCTTGTTTCTGGGTCTAGTCTTTGGTCTCCACCCAAGAGCAAGTTCCCCTAACATTTTGAAAGTTTTTCCATGATGGGTGACTGAGGAGAATTCAATGAATTTTAGCTTCTTTCACTTTGGTACTGCTACCTCATCTTCCTGACTGTGAAATTCCTTTTTAGTGCCAACTTTAGTTTCATCAATAACAGGAAGTTTATCCTCCTCAAACAAGCATGTCTCATCCTCTGACAAGACTGTGATTAGACTTTGTTTTTGGGCTTTAGTATCCTCTTCATCACCTGAAAATTTCTATGAAAGTACAATCTTTTCAGCAACAAATGTCTCTGCTGGTGCATCATCCTGAGTAGGCTTGGTCTCCTTATTATATGACTGCAAATCTTTGCTCTCAATGTCATTTAAATGTTGTTTAGACTCACAATCTTCTTTTGCAGGCTCTGCAACATCCTCGAATTTCATACTGTCTTCATCTTTAACCTTTATCTTCTGTCTTAGCTTTCTGATCAAGGTCTATCCTTTATCAACTTGTTTTCTATTAGACTTTCCTTCTCGACTATTTTGAAACCCTGGCCAAAAGAGGAAATATTCCCAAGTTTTTCCTTTACTCTGCAAAACACTGTGGATAATGAGTTTGATAAGCCCATGGTAAAAAATGGACTGTCTGGTATAATTTTGGTGTTCTTTTATTTTGCAATACATCTTCTGCAAGTTATTTAGCAAGAAGAAGGGTCGGTTCATCTTTGACTCATTACTGAGGTGTTGAAGAAACCTAAAATGGCATTTAAAAGTGAAGGCATACCTTCCTTCACATGTAATTAAACTTTGTAAAACCTTAATAGGTTATACCCATTCATGCCTGAAGTTATGGATGGGTACACCCTTACCCCAATCTGGAACTATACCAGGAAGTAGGTACCTTTGTGCATTAAAAGTGAATGGCACTTTCTTAAACCATAGATCTCCCTCATTTTTAACTCCTGTTGCCTGAGCTACCAACTCTTTGGTCAATTTGAATTTCAAAGTATCAAAAGATACAGTTTCTTTGTCATAGCATTGAGCAAACTTATGGGATACCTCTGCATTGTATCCATCAATTTTCTTGAAAAATATCAACGATACTGCATTTTCAAAGAGCTCAGCACATTATTGGAATTTATATATCCAACTGAGATGAGTGGGCTTAGCCCTATCAGTTTTTCCACTCTTCTTCATTTTCACTATGGTTTGCAGTACATGTCAATAATATCACAGTCTATTTATCTTCAAATTTGCATAGTTTTGGCAGTCTATTTATCTTCAAACTCTCACAGTCTACCCTATCACTAGTTTAGGAAATGTTTTCTACCAAGTTTCAGCAATTTGACCTAATCATAGATTCAGGGACCTCCAATAGCTCTGCTCTGAACTTTACCAACTTAAATGATGAATACTTAGATATATTGATTAATATCTCATCATTCAAAGTCTATTGAGTGAGCAAATTCATGTATTTCCTTAGAATTTTTGACATTATAGGCTTTATCAGAAAACCCCCAAATTTAATAAATCCTATCAAATGTCATGCAAGGTACCTACTCAAAAGCTTAATACAAGCGCTGAAAGTCGATCCCTTGAAAGGTTAGGTGTCGAGTTGCATGTTCCAGCTATCTTCAACTGTCCAGATCACTTCAAACTGTCACCGCTGGGAAGCCCTAATTCTTCCTTCAATTGTCAAAACTCCGATTTCTCAGCAATATGTCTCCACCACGACTTTCAATGACTTTGTATTCTTCAGCTTAAGAACATATTCCCGAAAATTCTTCCTCATTCCACTCACTCTCATCATTTGCCATGAACTTGCATACAATTGCCACGATCTCTCTCACAGGATGACCATACACCTGTTTCAATGATAAGCCTAGCAAGACATGTATCAAATGTGATAACTGATGTGGTTAACACCTCAGGAATGAAACCCCCAAAAAAATTGAACTGAAAAGTGACTATTTTGGCACTCACGACTTTCTTGTAGCACGGTAGTGTATTAATTTCACTCTTGCACTACAAGAAAGTCCAAACACATAATTTCATGTCATTAAATCATTAATCCAGTTTTAAGACTTGGTTTATATGATTAATCTTGATCTTAGTGTCATTAATGAAACCATTAATCAATATACACCTTGTACAACCCTTCAAGAATGAACTCTAAGCAAAATTTATAAAAGCAAGCTTAAAAATAAGAAAAATTAAAATGATGAATACTAAAAGGCATAAAATCAAAATTAACCTTTACACCAAAATTTCCTAAAAGCAAGAATATTACCAAGTTTTAAAAAACATAAACAAAAGCATAAAACTAGGGAAGATAAAATCATGACCTATCAGGTGGAACGCAAGGATAATTTTAGGGGCGAATTTTATCCCAGTGGGCTATTTTTCCATGTTTTTCTCCCAAAAAAGATTTGTCATTTTGCATTTTTTGAAGCCCTGTTTCGCCCAATTCTGATGGGGTTAAATTTTTTCACCCTAAAAATCGCCAAATTATTATGTAAACGATATAAAATCCTTGGAAATTGATTTTTTTTTTGAAAAATATCGCCAATCAGTTTATACTTAGTGTTCTAAGAATTGGTAATATTCACCAACATTTCTACACTTTTAAATAAGTATGGTTCCTTAAAATCATTCCTAGTGGAACGTTGCAATGACATAGCTAGTTACAAGACAACTTCATCATCAAAGATAAGTATTATCTATTATTTGTTTCTTCAATGAATTTGCTTATGAATTGTTATCTTCATGTTCAATGGTTATGGGTGTTTTAAGTGGATGTTTACATCTGTATTTTTTCCATAATTTTACTTATGTATATGCCCTATATGTTTTATGCATGTTTGGACTATGTACTTGAATGTTGGAACCCTAATCAACGGTGAGAATGATTCTATGTTGGTTTTTTCTGCCCCTTAGAATCTACTTGCAGAAGGTGGAAACCATCAAAAGGAAGATGAACAGGGAAGAAAGGTTGTGTTTTCCACACCTCGGTATCCTCCTGCGGGACGCAGAGGGTGAAAGCGGAAAAGTGCAAAAAAATCATAAGGAAAAAGCTGGCTTTTCAACTTCTGAGGTCTGAGGTCAAAAGGCAAAAGTTGGAAGTGTGGAAAATTATTTTTGTCGAAAATTAAATATTCCTATTCTCATGTTCCGCAATGGAGTGTGGAAGGCAGAAGGAGGAAGAGTTGTTAAGAAAATTTGTCGATCGCTATGATTTTTGACTTCTGAGTTTGGAATATGGAAGGGGAAAGTGCAAAAAGAGAAATGCATAAGATCTATTGAGGAACTCCATCGATCATTATGATTTCCAACTTTCGAGTTCCGAAGGATGAATCCAAAAGTGCAGAAAGAGAAAGGTGGAAGAGCCGTTGAATGTTTCCATCGCACATTGAGTTTTTTATTTCTAATTTCCAAGGTCGGAAGGGAGGAAAGTGGAAGTGCGGAAGGTGGAATTTGGACCCTTCACTACGTTGAAACCTTGTGCTTCTTATTCTTGATTTCTGAGGTCAAAAGGTGGAGGAGGAAATGCGAAAAGGGAAAGGTTAGTTCAGAGATGACCATTCTGGTTGCAGAATGGATCTGTCAAGGGAGAAACAACTGTTAAAATTGTTTCTAATCTCAAGGAAAAAGTTGGAAGAGTGTGTTAATGCTCATCCCTAGTGTTAGAAACGAGAACAAAGGTTCTTAAAGAAAAATTTTAAAGTGTCTGCATTATGGGGTATGGAGACATTACATGAGGAATTCCTATACCTCCAAAAGGTTGTTTCAAAGTCGGTGAATCTTTTTTGCAATTTTTGGCAATTAGTTGGTCATGACAGGAAGGAATGCAGAGCATACGAATTGCTCCAAGAAATAACAATGGATATGTATGTCATGAAAACACCGACTAGTGGAAAGGTCGTAATTGTAGCAGCAACCATAGTTTTCTATGTTGCAACCGCAGTACAATCAGATGCAATATAATAAGCAACATCTGAAGTATACTCAACCGCAATATACTCAACCATAGTATGCTCCACCAAAGCCTAATCAACAGCAGCAATTTAACCAACCATAGTATCAACCACAAGGAGGATTCTGAGGAAGATTCCACGGAGGTTGCAACGAAGGCTTTAGTCGAGGAGGTACTATGAGATGAGGTTGCGGACCAGTGACATATAATTGTGGAGTCTTGGGGAATTTCCAAAAGGAATTTTTGAACCTACAATCCAAATGTACATATTGCATCACTGAAGATCACACTGTCAAATACTGTGTACAGTTGATTGCGAAGTGGTAAGCCAAGAAGCCACCAAAACCACACCTGAACCAGAATGGGAACTAGGGTCTCATGAGACACCAGTAACGTAGTTGATGACATAATTTTACAATGTGATAGGATAACCTAACAATGAGGATGGTCTAAGGAACACTAATATCATAGAATTAGAAGGAAGTCAGGATATCGCAACACCAAAGATATTGACTGACAAAGTCTAACAGCCACTCAATATATGGAAAGTCAATATTGGGACGAAAGAGGACCCGAAGGTCGCCAACATAGGAGATAATTTGGATGAAGCAATTATGGTGAAGACCATTGATTTGTTTCACGAGTTCCAAGATTTTTTTTCGACTAAATTTGCTGAGATGAAAGGGATTTTAGGAGACTTGGGAGAAATGAAAATATCTCTAAATCCAGATGCAAAGCTAGTAAAGCAACATTCTTATCGATTAATCCCATGATACAACATGTCAAAGATGATCTCGATAGGATGTTGGATGCCAACATCATCAAACCTGTGGAAGATTCGTAATGGATTAGTCCAATGGTTGTTCAAGACAATAAGAGAAGATAAATTTGGATATGTGTCGACCTTCGAAAGCTTAATGGTGCATGTCTTCATGATATGTTCCCAACTCCATTCAGTGACAAAGTATTGGAGGGATTCAGAGGATAAGAGATCTATTCATTCACAGACATATTTTTGGGTTACCATCAGATAAAAATTGTGAAGGAAGATCGACACGAGACCACTTTTGTGACTGAATGGTTATATTTCCAGTAACTGTGAATTAAAAAGTCCACCAATTCTTTCTTTGGGTCAGTTTGGATGAAGGAAGCATGGAATACTATGCGTGTAACAGCAAGGTGAATAGAATGCTGAAAAATTAGTGTTGATGATGGGATGTAAATTTGTTTCCTCCTAGAGACAGATTGCATTTGTCTCAACCAATCCCATTATGGTGATTTGCACTTATAAATTTTATTTCCTTTCTGCCTTTGCAAAGAGACCCTTTTAACATTTAGAATGAAGCTATTATTCGACTCCTTTAATTATTGGTCGTGATTTGACAACGAATATATTAAACAACATTTGCATTCGTTAGTTGGCGTAAATTCCATGTATGGAACTTAGCATGGAGTAGTTGGTTTCATATATGAAACTTAGCTTAGGGTAACTTTCTTTTTATTTATTTTTAGAATTGTTTATCGAATTTTTTATTGGTTCTCCTCATTGATGGACATTGATGGTGTGATATGAAACGCTTATTGGGGTGGTCGGTTCTTTGTGTTAAATATTAAAGAAAATAAAAACAAGATGGTGGAACACACACAACGAACATATTGATTACCCTATCATTATTAAGGAGCATCATATATAAGACTACATAACAACAATACCATGGGCCAATACTATGGGTGAGAAAATACTATGGGTCAATAATCAAGATAAGGTGACCAAATCAACTACTCAACTAACTAACCAAATAATGATGCATTTAACAAAGGAGATTGCATTTTTCAACACACCACCTTAATCTCAATTGGTAGAACCTCTTCAACACTATAAATTCCTAATTGCTCTCTCTAATATTCAAATGCAGTTGTTTCCAAAGGTTTGAGGAACATATCAGCTAACTGCTGCTGGCAAGGAGATCAAATGCACAAGTTGCGATGAAGGAGATAGTGACAAGTGTGAAAGTGGGTTGCACAATAGGAAGTTATTGATAAGTTTGTTCGGTCTGGTTGGAAGTAGTTAGAATATTGGTACACGTTAGTTATATGTGGACCTTTCTCTAAAGGTGAAAGCCTATCAATAGAATTAGGAATGTAGTCGATATATCATCTTTATTCAGGAATTTGGTATCTTTATCTTTTGGCTTGTGTGATCTTAGGGTTACTAAATATTTTGTAATATGTGGATGAATGGGTTTTGGTATGAGGATTTCGACCAAGGGATGTATTTTGATATTTGAAGCTAATATGAAATGAGCATTGGTGAAAAATCTATATTTCTCTTAACATGTTATGTTGCAATCTATGATGTTCTTCTTGAATGAATGATGTGATCTATTTATGATCTTCATTATATCTGATGGTGTGAAGTGTTTATGTGGTTAATGGGTTATTACATGTCGAGATATTTATTAAGTTCATTTGAATCATGAAATGTTGTCATCCTAGATCTTGCTATGAATAATGATAGATAGATTGGATACGTGATGTCTTAAAACCTCCTCGACGTTTAAGTCACATTGCGATAGAGAAACATGGTTGTTTCATCCCTCTGTCAAACATCTCATCTGAGATTGCATCTGCTTCGTAGGTGTTGCTAGATAGGGTAAAACCTGTCTAGTCTGATGTTCAGGGAGATATCATCAAAGGGTATCGACAGTGAGTGAACCCCTATCGACTGAAGTGTGTCAACAAATGGTTTTTTTTTTGGGACCTTAATACGAGGAATAAGAGGACATGTCTTGGCACACGATGAAAAAGGAGATCCAAGACTAGTTCAATCAGAAGGCCTGAGAGTTAGCAGTAGAAGAAAACTAGAGCTCTAGACTAACAGCAGAAGAATGGTTGGGAAGACATATTTACTCTGATATTCATGAAATTTTCTTTGTTGAATTCCCGATTATTTTGTATGAGTGGTTGGCGTAGCTTACCTTCTAGAAAAGGAATTTCCAAGGAGGTGAGCCTACTTACTGGACCTCTAAACTAATCCAATAGATGAAAAGGGTGAATAAAAATCCTTCAAGAGTTGTTGAAGTGTTGCTCAATAACATCTTGGAAGGATATATCACTGATTTTGATGTCGACACAATCAAATCCCATAGCAATGCCAAAAGGGAATTATTCTAAGCACCGAGAGTGAGGTTTTTATTGTCTTTACAATTGTTGATTAAGATGCTCATCTACGAAAATGAAATGTCAAAAATGAACTCCTACGAGTAAATACCTGGTCTCGGGAGGTAATTTTTATTGTGGAAAAAAGGGTTAGATGGAATGATATGGGGTAGATGGATGGGAGTTACGATGAGACTATGAGGGAATTCAAAGGAGAGTGTGGTATTCTATGAATTGGTGTGATGTTCCAGCAAGAGAAGAGGTATAGGACTGAGGAGAGTCTTGGTGTGATCAGAACAAGAAACTAAGAGAGGAGACCAAAAGTGATTAAGATAACCTACAACGACGAAGGAGATGACCATGTTATGATCAAGCATGGGGAATGACTGCTCGGGGAATGACTAACCCAAATAAATAGTGTACCTACACCTTCGTGCACTGTACCACATTTAGAAAGAAACACAAGATCATCACAAGGCTGTCATGTGTGCCACCTTAGGAGTAATAGTAGTGGATCAGTGAATACCAAAAGAAGACCCAAAATGGAGGGTGGTGATGTAAAACTACCTTGGTTCCATGGGAATGGGACTGAATATATTCAACTGTATTGGTTTCTATACAAAGCACTATGGAGTGTGAAGCAAGTGAAAGATGAGGATATGAAGAAAGGACAACTAGTGACAAGAAATTTAGGCCAAGCATTGGATTGGTAGATAAATTTTGTATAAGTGTCGACAGGGAATCAACAGAAGACACTAGCTCACATTAGGACTGGGTTAATTGAGGAATTCTGATAACCCAAATATGAGTCGCATTACGTTACTGAGTTCAATGAAATCAATCAATATCTAAATGATTTGGTATGGTATTTTGATCAGTGTTTGAAGACATTGATGGATAAGGTCATCTTCAGAATGAGCGATGTGCAAAAAAAAGAATGGTTCATTGTAGCATTGGTGCCATAATTGTGCATGCCATTAATGCAGCAGATGATTGAAACACCAACTAAGGATATGGAAATTGCGATGAAGTTATAAGATTGACTAGTTGGAGAAATGAGGTTTGGGATGACACAGATCCAATCACAATTGGAAAATGTTACTATTTAGTTGTAGGATATCAAGAAGGGAAAGAAATTTTGTGAAGAAGTATGGTGTACTAGATGTCGCATGGAAGGAAATCATAAGGATCAATGTCCTGAATTCCATGAATACTTACAGGATGGATCCCATCATACACTATGTTAAGGCAGTCTTCCATGGTGTTGGATTTGTCAAACTAGAGGACATTGGTCTGAGGAATGTGTATACCTACAAAACATTGTGTCAAAGCCAGTGAATTTATTTTTCATTTTTTTTCGATCAGCTGGTCATGAAGAGAAGGTTTATAGAGCATATAAATTTCTCCAAGAAAGAACAACATATACATATTTCATGAAAGGAGAGGAACACCAACAGATGGAAATACCGTAACCACAGCAACAATGACAATTCATGCAACAACAACCATAGTTTGCTCTCACATAGCCACATTAAAATCAGATGCAATATAATCAGCAAAAGAAATAGTATACTCAACCACTATTTGCTCCATCGTAGCCTAATCAACATCAACAATTTAACCAACCACAGTATCAACCGGAAGGAGGATTCCCTGGAGGTCAGAATGGAGGCTTCGTTTGAGGTGTTATGGGACGAGGTCACAAACTAGTGATGTGTTATAATTGTGGAGTCTTTAGGAATTACTATAGGGAACTCTCAAATCTACAATCCCAATGTAAGTATTGCACTGCCGCAGATCACAGTGTTGAAAAATGCTCACAGTTGATTGTGAAGTGGTAAGCCAAGAACCCACCACAACCACAACTTAACCAGAATGCGAACCGAGACATGACCCATAATGAAAACCAAAATTAGAATCATTCACAAAATGAGAATTAAGGACCAACTATAGGAAAAAATTTGATGAAACCCATGACTCAACTCCTAGATGTTGGAGTCATAAATTGAGGAGGCATGACAACAAGAGATGATGGACCACTCCAACAAATTCAATTGGTGGCTCGAAAGAAGGTACAATTCGATGTTGACGTTAAGAAATAAAATGTTCTTTGATGCAAGAAAAGTAATAAAAAATGACATGGTTAATTTACATATATATGAGATGCGCCCTGCATTTGATTCGACCCTTGTATCAAGACCATCCCAGAAGGTTGGAACGTTGCAAAATTTTCTAGAAAGCTATGTGTCATTAGAAAAATATCATAATCCATCAGCATAAATAGAAATTTTGTTATACCAATAAGGAAAAGGGCCACAGGACCATGCTGTGAACTATTTTCATAATAGGAAAACCAAAAGGGAGATGAGAATGAATGTCCAAATCGATGACTATGATGTCAATTTGATCATCTTGGATCTAGGATCAGATGTAAACATCTTGTAAAAGCAAACTTGGGAAAGCATTGGGAAAGCACAGCTGGTTTGATCCCCTATACAATTGTGAAAAGAAAATCAGGACAAAGTGTCGCCAATTGGCCAATTACCACACCTACTCATCTAAGTAGAAGTGCTGAAAGCTTATGCAAACTTTGACATTATTGAAATTGTCAACGAAAGTATCTCATATCCCACATTTATAGGGATTGGATGGGCTAATGATAATCCAATGGTTATCAACTTCAAGAAGTCAATGATGAATTTTGAGAATCATAACATGCAGATCATTGCCCCATTGAATCCGAGTGAAGGAAGAGGATACATGGAACCATTAGAGGAGGAAGTCATACAAGGATGGGATCATGAATACAATATTTCAGATGATGACATCCATCCCACCGCATATGGGGAGCTAGGCTAGTGAAGTACTAGATTTGCATCATCAAACAATGACAATGCACCGAAGAATTGGAATAATGGACTACATGAAGTATATGTCAATGTATTTGTAACTTAGAAATGTATTCACTTGTATATTTCCTATTATATTTCATCATACCCAGATGGAAATGTTTTTTCCTCCAATTGGGAGAGTACTTAATATAATAAAGTCATGTAAAGTCATTGAGGTTAACCCTCTATTGTAAGTAGGGGCAGTAGTCCCCATAATTGAGTTGAGGTTAACCCTCCATTGTAAGTTGGGGAAATAGTCCCCATAGTTGAGGGGTATTTGGGCTATTAGACTCTCCTAGTGAGGTCATCCCTGTAGAGTAATTGTCAAGTGGAAAACTAGTATAAATAGAGAGTGAGACTCTCTATTCGGAACACATGCTCACTCTACAGTAGCGCATGAGTAAGAGAGAAGTAGATCGCACAAGTGAGAGAGAGAACAACCTTCGAAGATCATATTTGTGTCTTTGGGTTTTACTTTTGCTATTGGTTCTCATTCTATCTCTGAGGAAGCTGTAGGGTTTTCTCCTTTATGGTTTCCTCGAGGAATATTCTTTGTGTCTCTGATCTCTTGTGATTATTGTTTTGCATGTTATTCTTTTAGATAAGATCCTATATCATATTGATTAAATAATAAAATCTAACATGGTATCAGAGCCTCTCTAAAAGAAGGAACTATGCAGCTACGCGAACTAGGGATTCTTAGTTGAATGTGTTCTCTATCCATAGATCATCAACAAAAGGAGGTTAGGAGAAATCTCCATTGAAGGGCGCATCTTTATGTCGAAGTGGAATTTGATTCCAGGAAATTTTCAGTTTTTTACCGGTCACTACTGCGAGAAATTAGGGCCTTTCACAGAAGAGGAATATTTTAGTGAGCCCAGAATAGGATCTCTCTCTTCCTCAAAATAGAAATTTAGAGACCAATATAGAATTTTTTAGTTGGGTAGAACTCCAGGAAATTCAAACCCTAATTTGAAAACCCTAAAAGACTAAAACTAGTCATTTTGGTGCATTCGCTATATCTTGATATTGGAGAAGGAGAAGAAGCCAAAATATTTACAGTCTGAAGATACATTCCTGGTCAACCCTATTTAAATGTTTCATCCTCATATTCACTATATTCTATGAAATATGATTTTTCCAATTCAAAGTTCTAGCCTCTCCCAAGCTTCATCCTTAAACAAGTAACGTAGGGAGAATTGCTAGATCTCGGGCTACAAATGTCCAAATTAAATTTATGAAAATGTTCCAGATAGGACACAGACTATACTTACTGTGGTAAATGCTTCATACCCTGAAGGTGAAACAATGACATGTGGAAGTCCATACAAGTTATCTATTCTAAACAGTTCTAAAATAAGTCACCTTGGGAAAATGTGCATAAGTCTGAATTGGTGAAACCAATTATGCTCTAATATGATGTGTTAGAAATAGGATAGACAAGGCTACCTCATTGATAATTTTCAAACATAGAGGAGAAGTAATTTCAGAGATACTCCAGAAATAATATTCGTCATTTCTGTAGAAGAAATTGGAAAACTAGGGCTTTTTGTTCCGAGAGCTTCCCTCCAGTTTTTTTAGAAAATGAGTACATTGGACAGCTTGCCTTGAATAGTCCCATATTTCTATCCAATCATAAGTTTGAAATTCCAATTTTCTAAAATTAGGGTTTCTCTAACAAACTCTAGATCAACAAGCTCCAAAACCAGGACGAACACCTCAAATCATAAGAAAGGTCTAGGAGCCAGAGGGAGATGAGACTAAGGCTAGAGTTAAGAGAAACATTGCAGATTCTATTAAATATCATCTCATACCTCATGTTTCATTATTGAATACACCAAAAGGATGTCTTCGATGCTATGACAAAGCAATCAAAGAAGAATAAGATATTGTTATAACCACCTTGAATGGCCTCCCAACATCATGGGATTCATTCATTCGAGAAATGTGTGCCAGAAGGAAGTGATTACCTTCAGCAGACTCTGGGAAAAGTGCACATAAGAAGAAGCTCAAATCATAATAAGAGAAGAGAATATGGGAGAAACTAAAGATCAATCTCTCATGATTGAAATAAAATCTCTTAACCGATGAGGAATACGAAGGACTCAATTCTTGAAGAACCTCTTCTCCATCTTAGAATTTGGATAAGAGAAAGGGAATGAAGAAGAAGATGAAGCTGAAGGCCCAAGAAGGAGTATACCCACAAATATATATATATATATATATATATATA
>LPNX011137414.1:301492-325185 GCA_001517045.1 Pseudotsuga menziesii
ATTGAAAGGAAATCTTGGGAAATGAAGCTATTGATTAGTGTTTGAAATAATATATTTTTTGATTTTTTTTTTTTTAAGGAGTTGTTTATTTTTTTTATTTTCATTTTTAATTGAAACTTGGTAAAAAAAATTAACAAATCTCCTTGAGTGAAATTTACCATGGATTGTTTAAGAAGCCTTGCATGGTTGTTTAGGAGGCCTTGCACATGGTTTTAAAACCATGTGCAAGGCCAAATTTTTGCGGAATGTGTAGAGGGAATATATACATGTAAGCTTACTATCTTTAGTTTTCCATAATTAGAATTAAATCCACTTCCATGTAAGCTTACTATCTTTAGTTTCCAGTAATTAGAATCAAATCCACCTAGGAATTAGAGGGATTTGCCTACCAATCATTCTCAAGAGTGAAATGTGTAATTAATTTTTTTAAATGTCTCTGTAGTAATTAGAGGGATCAAATCCACTTTGAACTTTATGAATTCAAACCCAAAATTATGATTGGTTTATTTCTTTTTAGTTAACATTTAGTTTAAAATAATGGATCAATAGATTTTGTTCAAAGCATTTTTTTTAGTCTAAATTTGGGATTTTTTTGGACTTTTTAATAAAAAATTTGGGAAATTTGTTTTGGACCTTTTAATAAGATTTTTTTAGACTTTTTAATAAAAAAATAGGGAATTTGTTTTGGACCTTTTAATAAGATTTTTTTAGGCTTTTTAATAAATTTTGATTAGAATATTTTTTTTTGTTAAAATCTAACTTTGTAAATGTTTAAATTATATTTTTCTATTTGTAAATAAATTCAGTACCAAACATATTATCTAAAAAACAATTAAAAACTTAAATGAGTTGGAATAAATATTGTTTAAACTAAATTGCTTCATAAGACTGAATTGTTTATAACCATAAAACACAGAGAACAGAACAGAACATGAATATTCATTATTATCCATATCATTCATGGATTCACTACGTAAGTCTGCATTGAAATCATGAATGATTCATTCAAAATCGATATAAATTTTAAGAAAAAGAAACATGCCACTTCTTGGTGGACAATCTGATAATAGAGAATATGATGTGAGCCCAATATACTATCAGATATAATAATGCCAGCAGCTTTTCGCAGTTATTGTTTGTTTCTTTTAAACTTTTAAACCTGCACCCAAGATACTAAAATGAAATGTGCTGATAAATTTAAAACGTTTAGATAAAAACAAAAAATGCCAACTTAATATAAAATTTAGAAATATTTGTGTTGTAATTGGATTTTGGTAATTTGAATATCAATTTCAATAAGCTAGTGTGGTATTCTAACCTCCTTGGGATTCGTAAAATTTAAAAAAAAATGAAAACAATAAATTTTATTAAAACTTTAATCACAACATTATATATTTTTTCAGTTTATTTGTTAAAGACAATATGAATTTTATTAAAGATATCTTGGTCTTAAGCTTGCAGCCGTTGAGGCCTGATATGGCTGCAAGATGACTCCAGGTGCCGACCAAGTGCAATTTTCTCCAGGGTTTCAAAATGTTCCAATTATTTTATTTCATCTTGAAGCGCTAACAAAGAGATTTCATAAAATAATTGGAACATTTTGGTTGTGAAATCTCTTTGTTAGCGCTTCATCCAAAACATAGAGCCTAGGATTTGGAGTCATCTTGCAGCCATATCAGGCCTCAACGGCTGCAAGCTTAAGACCAAGATATCTTTAATAAAATTCATATTAACAAATAAACTAAAAATAAATAAACTTCATTGTTAGCGCGTACCTCAAGAAATAAAATAATTGGAAAATTTTGGTTATGAAATCTCTTTGTTAGCGCTTCATCCAAAACTGTCTAAATAATTTCACCATCTGAGTAGAGGAGTGCATATTATTGCAGCACAATGTGAGGATTCGATCGAACTATTGTCTCAAATGCCTACGGACAGTGCTCCTAATTAACATTGGCATTATTGCTCATACATCGGATTTTTTGGAGACAATCTGTAGAATTTGAACAGGTTTAGAGTACATGCTGCATTGAAATAAAATTTTAACTAATCTTGGTACTATAGGATATTATTCAGCAGGAATTTGTTGTTGACATCTTGATGCAGGAGCCTCCCTGGCTTCCTGGCTATCCTACACAACCAAAATAATTTCTGTTTATAATTATGTCGATTTTCTTCAGAAGATATGTTTGTGGTTGGTTTTTCTATTTAGAACAAATCATGAGAGAATTCACATGAACCCACAAGAGCCACAATAGGTCGCATCCTATTTCTCTTCCACCTAATTCAATCAACCTCAGCCATTCCTAGGCACTGAATTCGTCTCTTGAAAAGGTGTCATTTCGTGAAATATGTGGCCGGAATGTTGAGCAATCAGCCTTGTTGCCCCAACCATCAACCAATTTCAAGATATACCAATGTTGAAAAGCGTGGATATCTAGCTATGTATGTCCCACTGCCATAGAGGTGATCATTGTTATCAAGGAAAACCATAGAAGATGAGGAAACCATGGCTATTAATTGAATATAAGGAATCATTGTCTCCGACCAATTTTGTTAACGGGATGTTGAAAGGAGAAAATGGGCAACGAATTGATTGCAGATGGAAAGGTTGTTGAAGCATGGGTCATTTACTACTCTACTGAATTAATAAAAATGAGGAGAAATTGTATCGCTGGAAGCAGAGATCACGGTTGGAATGGAAGGAAATCAATTTGCTGGGCGTTGATAGTTGTGTGAGAGATGGGCCATTTTCTGGGTGTTGGACAGAGCTCCATCCAACTGTGTGAGGCATCAATCAAGGGGGAAATCACTTTGTTTTTCATTTTAAAAAAATTTGCTCAAAATAATACAGCAGAAATTTTGCAATCATTTCTTCGTTTCATGAGACTCTCCTCCATTGGCAAAATAGAGGCATTCCTAGCAAATTTATCAGTCGTTGTCTGAAGTCTAGTCCACATTATTTTCAATATACAGAAGAAATATTTCCTTGTTACATTCTTTCGGAGATGCAAGAAGAATATATAATGAATCATTCTACAGTGTTAGCTACTATAATTTGAGTTTGTAGAATGAAAATGACTAACCAGAGTCAGCTACATTATCTATTTCTGTTTGCTGAAATAAACTGCCTTCAAATCCTCGCTCCAAAATGTTCAGTAGCAAAAACTCAGGGAATGTTGGACAGTGTCAAAGCAGACAGGGCAAATAAATCTTCTTTTTCGTAGAGAATCATGAGGAAGTAGCTAAAATGATGAAACTGTCAACGCATCTTGGACTTCAATGCCTCTGCCTTCAACTGTTCATGATAAGGTAGATTAATTGAAATATCATCCATAGTGTCATACCTCCTATTGAAATATGATGCCTCTAGCTGTTCATGGTAAGCTTAACGAAATTAAATATGATCCATCACAATCGGCAAGCCTCTGTTTGTTCATTTTCCAGTTTCAGTCACAGCGCCAACTATCGATTGGATCATTGATATTTCTGCAGCATGCAAATTTTATAAGTTTGAGACGTGCAGTGTGAGGATGCATAGTGGAAAGACGGTGGGAGGACGCGCGATGGGAGGAGGAGAGGAGGACGTTGGAGGGGAGGAGGACGCGGTGGAGGAGGAGGAGGCAGCTACATAGGGGGGAGGACACGGTGGAGTAGGGATGTCATGTGGGAGGAGGAAGAGGGCTGCACAGTGGGAGGAGCATGGGGTGCACTGGGAGGAGAGCTGGAGCTAGAGCTGCGGAAGAGGGAAGGATGATTTGGATTTGCCATTGAGGAGGTCTGTAGAGCTACTAATAGATTACCTGATTATATTAGTTACTTCAATATTGCAAAATTTACATCACGTTACAAGATCTCTCCCATAAGATTCACTTTCACTATTATTTTTTGCCGACATGTTAGTAACGTTACATCACGTGACAAGATCTCCCCATAATATTCACTTTCACTATTATTTTTTGCCGACATGTTAGTAACGTTACATCACGTGACAAGATCTCCCTCATAATATTCACTTTCACTATTATTTTTTGCCGACATGTTAGTAACGTTACATCACGTGACAAGATCTCCCCCATAATATTCACTTTCACTATTATTTTTTGCCGACATGTTATCAATGTTACATCACATGACAAGATCTCCCCCATATTGGGCTGTAGAGCGCCTCTTGACGCAATTACCTGATCAGATTACCTGATTATATTAGTTACTTCAATATTGCAAACTTTACATCACGTTACAAGATCTCTCCCATAAGATTCACTTTCATTATTATTTTTTGCCGACATGTTAGTAACGTTACACCATGTGACAAGATCTCCCCATAATATTCACTTTCACTATTATTTTTTGCTGACATGTTAGTAACGTTACATCACATGACAATATCTCCCCCATAATATTCACTTTCACTATTATTTTTTGCCGACATGTTAGCAACGTTACATCACGTGACAAGATCTCCCCCATACTGGGTTGTAGAGCGCCTCTCGGCGCAATTATGCAAGACAAAATGTCTGCATTAATAAATGATATACTACTATGCATGTTATGGGTAAGTATCCTATAGTGCTATACAACACTCCATTTCTACTTATCTAGGGTGAAACCTCTTTGTTGACATATTGGGATCAGTGCACAATCTCAATAATGTTATGGTAGAGATGGAAGGAATCTAGAAAGTTTATGTGTATACCAAATATGGATGAATGTTGTATTGGTTAAAATAGCTGCATGATTATATATTTATGCATACAAATTTTCCATTATGAATATTCCTTATGAAATGTTTCTAACCATATGACTGGTTCATTTGACTTGTAGGAAAGATCATGTAGAATCCCCTACAAGAAAAGAAGGATGAGACTTGTTCCGAAGAACAAGTGAGGACAATTCAAGAAATAATCCAGAATGAAGAATAATATGATGAGACTTCAAGATGCCTCAGACACACTCTAGTTATGTGACACTATTGAGCAACATCATTTATGTAGAGCCTTCCTAATATGAATAAGTGGCCAAGAAGAAATGGAGGAGAGTACTAGTTCAAGAAGAATGATGTCTAGGATGCGATATCGAAACCTGAAGGGAAGTTCTTAGTGTCTTCCATATGGATTTACAAGATCCATCATGCAATAGATGGAAACATCATGGGATACAAGGAAAGATTCGTAGCACGAGGATTCTCACAAGAAAAAAGCATAGACTACAAAGATACATTCCCAGCCGCTAGAAATTAAAACACATGACAATAAGACTCATGTGTGCAAATTCAAGAAGAACTTGTACGAGCTTAGAAGGCACCCATGGGATAACACATACATCAGGAGCTTGAATATCACCTAGAGTGGTGAAGATTTTAACCTTTTCTACAAGTTTGAATATGAAAGCCTATAGAGGATGACAAGCTCACATATGGGTACGAGAAGAAATTTTGAAAAGGTTCAAGATAGAGGATCTTGGTATCTACTAACCTTAGATAGATACATATAATATTAGTAGCAAAGGAAGCTACTTGTCACTCCAGTACATAATGTTTCAATGCATAGAGTATGAAAGGTAATGGGAGAATGATGCTCCACTTCAGAGGGAGTGACTGCAGAAGATATCAAGGTTTGACATGACACTATAGTATGGACAACTTATTGATGGCTCTAGGCTTTATTGAGAGTAAAGCGCATTCCAACCCTTACTTCAATGTTGAAGGCGGAAGACCCGTGATTCTCTTGTTATATGTTGATGACTTGTTCCTGACAATAAAAGAGGAACTCATTAATGTTACAAGAAGGAGACTTGCTGCCAAGTTCAAGATGAAGGACTTGGATATGATGCACTACTTTCTAGGCATGGAGGTGTGGAAGAATGCAGATGGAATCTCCTTTGGATAAGGGAAGTATGTAGTGGAGATCCCTAAGAGGTTCGGGATGATGGACTGCAAGGCCATGACAACACCTATGGCATCAAACCTAAATATATTGAGTGATTCTTCATCAAAGTCATTTGATGTTGCGATGTATCATCAGATGATTGGGTCATTGATGTACCTGAAAAATATGAGACAAGATATTTTCTTTGCTGTGAACACATTGAGCCAATTCATGACAGATCTAAGACATGCTCACCTGGTTGCAAAGCATGCAATGAGGTACCTGAAGTGTATAATTGAGTGTGGGATCAATTATGATACGAATTAGAAGACTAACCTGCATGGTTATGTTGATTTGGATTGGTAGCACAAATGAGAAGAAGAGCACCTTAGAATGCTAAGTTAGTTTGAGATCTAGTACAGGTTACTTGTTTTGCAGGATGGAGTTCTGCATGGCACTAAGTACAGCTGAGGAAAAATATGTTGCCACTTTCTCGTCTATTTAGGAGGTAGTATGTTTCTTTTGAAAGCCATTATTTGATTTGATTGATATAACTTGCATTTTTGTATGATGGAGAGAGAAGGAGTGACGCTCTAGTTTGTGATATATATCGAGATCTCTCAAAAAAGGGAGTTCTAGCATAGCTAGTGAGACAATTTTTATGAGCATAAAATCCTGGAAAATCTCATAGGTGTTGGAGACATTTACCACCATACACACTTATTTTAGTCAATTTGGCCTAGTTAAACCACTATCCTAAGTTTTAATGACTTAATTGGCATTAGAGGAGCACTATATGACATCAACATGAGCACACCCATTCCTACATTCAGTCAAGGAGGCAAACTAAGCCTTCTCCTTCATTCGGGGAGGCTAACTGGAGAAATCCAGGGGTTATATGAGTGTCATAAATGCACCTAATTGATAATTAATGGTTACAATCAGTTAATTTAAGTGGTGAAGGAGCCTCCATTCATTATGGAATTATTTTTAATTATTATTTATGAACTGGACCTAACACAGGCACCTACAACAACTTCTGATGACCAATTTGACTTCAGTTAACCTCATTGGGGTTCATTGGAGTTATTGATGCACTACCACTTGTTGGTTGGAATGCAGTGACATGTGTCTGAGCTACTTTCAGCTAGACATAGTCATTCATTGCACTCTGAATTTAGTTAGGACTCAGTTGAGTCAATTGGCACTTGATCAGTTGGTTAACTAGTGTGTTTACTGTGTCTTACAGTCAATTAAGCTACACCCATTCATTCAATTCGAATGACTTCCTTGGGAATTCAAATTGTATTGGAATTCATGCACCTTTCATGATCATTGTATTGTATCATCATTCTTTTCTTTGATTATACAGAGATGCTACTTCCATTGCAGCACCATTTTGCCAATTTTATGCATATTTGTATGTATTCTTTGTGAGACTGTGTTTTCAGTTCCTAGACCATTGTGAAAAATTAATATGGTATCAGAGCTCATGATGGGATGAAGCTCAGATCTCTCAAAAACAAGATTTTTGATAGATCTTGCATGAAAAATTGAGCAAAAGCTCAAAAATCCAGCACTGCACCAGAAGCCAAGGCTTACCACTTAATACCCCATGTTAAGGAATTGTTGGTCAAGCTTGCTTCATCAACTATGCTGGGTGTGATGAAAGCCTAAAATGTATAGGATTTTTGACCTGATGGTGCCCCTTTTGTTGTGATTTGCAGGTTTTAATAGGTGAAAGCATTCGCTCTAGTAGTTTCAGATGGCTTCTTTCGTAGAAATCTTGACTCTGTTCAATTTCCATTCATGGAAAGGAGACATGAAGATCCAGCTACATGCTAGAGGACTCTATAGGGTAACTATGGACATTGAAGAAGATCCTAATTCTATGATAGACAAAGCTATATTCTTGAACAATAAAGATGAAGCATTCATATTCTTATGCCTCTCTGTTTCCCGGGATCTTATTTTCCATCTCACGGGATTGAAGACTCCAAAGGAAATTTGGGACAAATTGGAAACCCTATATGGAAAACAGGATGATTTGAGAGTATACCAGCTTCAAAATCAGTTGATGTCTCTCCAGCCTTCCAATTTCGAGACCTCAAATTATTTTTCCACAAAGTTCAAGCACATTTTCTTATAGTTGAAGCAATGTAAGGTGGAGAAGGAGGATGATCAGCTCATCCTCTCCATACTCTACAAACTTGGAGCTGATTATTTAGTGTTTGTGTCTACATTCCATGTGGGGAAGCTCACAACCCTTGGATGGAATATGCCTTCTCTCAATTCCTTCATTGAGTTCCTAATAATTGAACATGATAAGCTTGTCCAGATGGGGATCATCAGATCCTCTCGTGATCAAGCCCTCTATGTCTCGGGGCCCAAATATCTGAAGGGTAAAGGAAAACCGAAAAAGAACCCAAAAATCAAATTCAAACCTCCTAAGCCTAAAGTTGAAAAAGAGCGGCATGAAGAGCCTTCCAGATCAAATAAGAGCAAAGGAAAAGGGCATCATGGCAAGGAAAAAGTCAAGTGTTCATACCGCGGGAAGGGCTTCCAACCTAAACATGCCTACATGAAAAATAAAATTGATGAAGCTACTTATCTTCTTGAGAAAAATCACATCAATCTTCTGAAAATCTTTCGGATTAGAGATCAGCAAGATTGGGAACCACAACATGAAAGAGTTCATGCCCTCATGGAAAGAACTTCTAAGTCCAAAGCACTCTTGATATATTCTAGAGCTTCGAACCACATGATGGATAAAAGAGACTCCTTCTCATCTTTGGATACTGGCAAATCCATTCCCATCCACATGGGAGATGTATCCACAATCACATCCAAAAGACAAGGTACTGTAGATATTGAGCATGGTTATTTTTCCAATGTTCTATATGTACCATCTCTTGCATCAAACCTCCTAAGTGTTTATCAAATGACACATATGGGAGTTCCCAAGAGATTCTCCTTTATCCCGGATGATGTAGAGATCACATAACTTGTATGAAAAAAACTTGTAGCAAAAGGCCTTGCAAACCATCATGCAATATCCTATGAGTTCTCCCATTTTGTGGCGGATGCAAATCCCACCGCATTGCTAAATCATGGAAATGAAGTTAGTGGACTGTGTCATGAGATTTTTGGCCATCTCAACTTCAAATACTTGCAACAACTACACAATAATTCTATGGTTGAAGGCCTCCCGATCATCAAAGCTACCACTGGAATTTGCAAGGGCTATTTTGTTGGAAAGCACCCTGAACATAAGTTCGATCGGTGGAAGGCAATCCAAGCATCATGCATCTTAGGAATGATACATTCAGATATCAATGGTCCCATGCCTATCACATCCATGAACGGATCAAGGTACGTTTTGAATTTCATTGATGACTTTTTCAGATACACATGGGTCTTTTTTATCAAAAAGAAGTTGGAAGTCTTGGAAACATTCACTGAATTGAAGGCCTTGATTGAGAATGCATCTGGCCAAAAGATCAAGATCTTGAGATATGATAATGGTGGGGAGTATGTCAGTAATTAGTTACTACATATATGTTCCCAAAGTGGTATTCAGATCCAGCATTCAGTCCCCTACACTCCCCAGCAAAATAGTGTAGCGGAGAGGAAGAATCAGTCTCTTAAGGAGATGACCACCTGTAAGTTGGAATCAAAGAAGTTGGCTACAAATTTGTGGGCTGAAGGAATGCATGCTGCAGCATATATTCAGAATAGAGCGACACACTCATTCATGAAAGGGAAGACCCCTTTCAAGGCATACTTCGGATACAAGCCGGATGTGTCGAATCTGCGGGTGTTTGGGTCCACTGCATGGGCCCGAATTCCACTTGATAAAACGAGGGATTTGCAACCGAAAAGAATCAAATGTTTGTTTATCAGATATCCTGATGAATATAAAGTTTTCAATCCACTAGATATAAAAATAAAATATATCATCATTGAAAGGAGTGTCAAGTTCGATGAGCCTCTTCAGGAGGTGGAACTAGTGAAGGAGAAAGCTGTTGAATTTCCTTCCTATTCTACTGAATATTTAGATGATGTAATTGCGGGTGATGACCCTGATTTGGATCCTTTGATTTCTGATATCGATGTACAGAAAACATCATATGCTGAATCAGAAACTAAAGTACAAAATCATCTCCCAACTTGGGCCTGACAGACACTCTCCTCCGCAAGAGATAACATTGGAAATCCGGATGATCCAAGGAGAACCCGGTCCGATTTCCAAAGAGAAGGTATTGCGCTCTCTTGTCCCAATAATTTGCTGTATGAATATTGTTATTTGATGATAATTTCATACCCTAAGTCTTACTATCATTCTTGGAAGGATCCAAGATGGCAAGTTTCCATGGATGAAGAGATGAGTAAGTAAAACACTAGTTGGGAGCTAGTTTCTCTTCCTCTGGGGAGGAAATTGGTTCAATGCAAGGGGGTGTTTCAGAATAAGGCTACTGATAATGGAAGAACCTAAAAATATAGGGCAAGGATGGTAGCAAAAGGTTTCTCCCAGTTCCAAGGTGTGGACTACCATGAGACTTTTGCACCGGTTGCAAAAATGGACTCCATCCGTCTAGTTTTGGCAATTCCAGCATCTAAGCATTGGGAAGTGCATCATATGGATGTTAAGTCAGCCTTTATGCATGGAGATATTCATGAGGAGATATACATGAAGAATCCTTAGGTATACATTTCTGATCCATCTTTGGTTTGCAAGCTAAAGAAGTCACTATACGGGTTAAAATATGCCCCAAGAGAGTCGTATTCCAAGATGGATTCCTTCCTTCTCTCGCAAAACTTTCAAATATGTAAATCAGATCCAAATGTGTATATAAAGAATCCTGATGGTCATTTGATTATTATTGTTTTATATTTTCATGAATTACTGATTACAGGTAGCACAGTTACTTCTATTTCAGTCATCAAAACTGCTCTCCACAATGCATTTGAAATGAGCGATTTGGGGCTCTTAAAGCAATTTCTTGAGCTCAAAATTGAGCAAAATTCTGACAGGATAATGGTCACTCAGTACAAATTCATATCAGACCTATTATTCAAGTTTAACATTGCTGAATATAGATCTGATCCATTCCCTTTCCTTTCAGGGATTGGCCTTGAAGAAGGAAAAAACACACCTCCCATGGACTACACTATTTATTGATAACTGATTGGTAGCTCGTTGTAATTGACTCATTATCAACCTGATATATGTTATTTCATGAATGTTGTATCAAGACACATCTAGAAGCCACATGATATCCATTGGAAGGAATAAAACAGGATCCTCCAGTATATTCATGGAACTAGGACCTACGTCATTCACTATGTTGCAGACTCCAAGCTAGAACTGGTTGGTTACACAGATTCCGATTGGGCGGGTGATTCTATTGATTCGAAGTCTACTTCTGGATATGTATTCATGTTTTGGGGTGGCCCCATTTTCTGGTATAGCAAAAAGCATGCTGCCATAGCGTTGTCTTTAGCAAAGGCCGAGCACTGAGGAGCGGTGGATGCTTGCATCCAAGCTGTTTGGTTGCAAGGCAATCTTTCAGAGTTTGATATTGGTATTAATTTCTCCAATGTCCTATTTTATGACAATCAAATTTCTATTAAGATATCCACATATCCTATTACTAGGAAGAGGACCAAGCCTGTAGAGATACACATGCACTATATCAGGGAGCTAGTGCATGACAGGACCATCATTCTACAATATTGTCCGACTGATGAGAATATTGCAGACATCTTCACCAAGAGTTTTTCAAAAAAGAGTTTCACTTACCGCCATTCACTGTTGGGGGTGAGTTCATCATGGTGATCAGAATACTTTCAGTGTTCAGCTTAAGGAGGGGGTTTTCCCACTGGGTTTTCCCTCTTTTCCTCGCTTAGTTTGTTTTGAGCATTGTTTGAGTTTTAGTATTGTACAGGGTGACCTATGGCCTTTGTTTCCAAGGACCTAGCATTCTTATGCACTTTATGTTTTGTACTTCTCCTGAGTATAGCTTAATGGGGGGTGTTGGAGACATTTACCACCATACACGCTTATTTTGGTCAATTTGGCCTAGTTAAACCACTATCCTAAGTTTTATTGACTTAAGTGGCATAAGAAGAGAACTATATGACATCACCATGAGCACACCCATGCCTACATTCAGTCAAGGAGGCCAACTAAGCCTTCTCCTTCATTCGGAGAGGCTAACTAGAGCACTCTGGGGGTGATCTGAGTGTCATAAATGCACCTAATTGATAACTAATGGTTACAATCAATTACGTTAAGTGGTGAAGGCACCTCCATTCATTATTTAATTATTTTTAATGATTATTTATGAACTAGAGCTAACACAGGCACCTACAACCACTTCTGATGACCAGTTTGACTTTAGTTAACCTCATCGGGGTTCATTGGAGTTATTGATGCACTACCACTTTTTTGTTAGCATGCAGTGACATGTGTCTAAGATACTTTCAGTCAGACTTAGTCATTCATTGCACTCTGACTTCAGTTAAGACTCAGTTGAGTCAATTGACACTTGATCAGTTGGTTAACTAGTGTGTTTATTATGGCTTACATTCATTTAAGCTACACCCATTCATTCAATTCGAATGACCTCCTTGGAAATTTGAATTGTCTTGGAATTCATGCACCTTGCATGATCATTTTATTGTCCTACCATGCAGGTGAATGTAAGTGCAGAGCCTTTCCCAGGATAGTAAACGATGTGTCCTACCATGCCGATGGATGTAGGTACAAAGAATTTCCCTGGATGGTAAATGGTGTGTCTTACCATGCCAGTGGATGTAAGTGTTGGGCCTTTTTAACATGGTGGCAGGTTGTGCCTCCCATGGTCATATGTAAGTGTTGGAACTTTCTGACATGGTGACAAGATGGGCCTTCCATGGTCATATGTAAGAATTGGGCCTTTCCAACATGGTGGCAGGATGGGCCTCCCATGGTCTGATATAAGTGTTGAGACCTACATCCAACATAAAAAAGAGATAGCTTTGCAGAACTTCCTATGATGAGTAGAATTGAGAGATAGCACCATTTGCTCAATATAGTTGGATTGATGATGATGATGATGATCCAGCCTGATGATGATCAAGCTTGATGATGATCCAGATTTGATGAGGATCTAGATTTGATGATGATCCAGATTTGATGATGATCTAGCTTTGATGATGATCCAACTTTGATGATCTAGCTTTGATGATGATCTAGCTTTGATGATGATCCATCTTTGATGATGATCCAGTGACAAAGACTTGTGTTGATGAACTATGTCAAGAGAATACCTTCCTAGTTAAGAGGGAGTACTAATGTATTTGTAACTTTGTAATGTATTCACTTGTATATTTCTTTTTGTATTTCATTGTACCCCAATGGAGATGTTTGTTCCTCTGATCGGGGAATCATTAATTTAATAAAGTCATGTAAAGTCATTGAGTTTAACCCTCCATTGTCAGTTAGGGAAATAGTCCCCACAATTGAGTTGAGATTAACCCTCCATTGTAAGTTAGGAAATAGTCCCCACAGTTGAGGGGTATTAGGGTTATTATACTCTCCTAGTGAGTTCGGCCATGTAGAGTAATTACCAAGTGGAAAACTAGTATAAATAGAGAGTGAGACTCTCTATTTGGAACACACACTCACTCAATAGTAGCGCATGAGTGAGAGAGAAGTAGCTCGCACAAGTGAGACAGAGAAAAACTGTCGAATATCATGTTTGTGTCTTTGGGTTTTACTTTTTCTATTGGTGCTCATTCTATCTCTGAGGAAGTTGCAAGGTTTTTTCCTTTATGGTTTCCATGAGGAATGTGTCTCTTATCTCTTGTGATTATTGTTGTTCATTTTATTCTTTTAGATAAGATCATAGATCATAGTGATTAAACGATAAAATCTAACCGTATCGGTCCGAAAATGTGGGCGAGTCACTCAGTATTTGTGCTGGGTTGCAAAAGAAGTTATCAAGCTACCAACATATGAAGGGATATCTAAATCGACTAATTTTATTGGTGATTTTGAGGATAAAGTATCATAGCTTTAGCGATTGTTGGCGCTGAAGGAAGCACTAAAGGCTACTCCAATGAGATGGTGGGAAATGCATAAGAGCTTTATCAAAGGTTGGTCAATATGTCGCAGGCTAATGGAAGTTTGATTCAGGGAAATAGAGCACTAGTAAGAAGAGAAGTATGATGGAAGGAACGATACCGATGATAATATAGTTACATGTCAGACTGCATGGGTGTCAATACCAAAAAATGAATGGGTACATGATTTTTTCCATACGTTGGATGAAATGCCGCAAAAATGGTACGTAACAGTGGAATTGTGAAGAGAGATTACAACATGGGAAGACTTGGCTGTATGATTCAGTCACACTTTCATATTTGTGAATGTTGATTCAGTAATACATAGTGCACTTCAGCACATCCAATATATCATCTTGGAAATAGTTCCAGTGGCATTATCAATAGGATGGCATGAGATACCAGTAAAACAGTTGATGACAAAATGTTACAATGTGACATGAGAACCTGATGATAGGGATGATCCAAGGAACATTAATATCACAGAATCAGAAGAAATTCAGTATATTGCAACACGAGAGATATATATCGACAAAGTACAACAACCACTCAAGATACATAAGTTCAATATTGGGACGATAGAGGACTCGAAGTTTTCCAACATAGGAGATTATTGGGATGAAGCGACTATGGAAATGATCACTGATATGCTACATGAGTTCAAGGATTTGTTTTTGACTAAATTTGTTGTGATGAAATGGATTTTAGGAGAATTGGGAGAATTGAAAATATCACTAAAGCGATATGTAAAGATAGTAAAGAAAAGTTCTTATCCATTAAACTTGCGGTACAAGGAATGAGTCAAAGTTGAGCTTGATAGGATGCTAGATGTTGGTATCATCGAACCTGGTAAAGGAAGAGGTCTACCCATCAATGACAGAAGGAATGGATTCGAAAACATGAATAGGGTTGATGGTTGACAAAATTACAAGTCATGTACCAACCCGAAAGGAAAGTGCACCAATGGTTTGACATTCTGGTGTATCCAGAATGCACCAGAGATCCCTTTGAGAAGAAACAAAAAGGAGAAGGAGTTCCAGTCAATGGGCCATGGGTTTGCAGTAGTCAGTACTATTATAAATTACCCATATGCCACATTTCAGTCGCTCCACGGAGGTAAATTCATGTGTGAATAAACTATTATCATGCTTCCATGGTGGATTCCTTTGGCTGGACAACAAAGTACCTGTTACGTTGGACCTCATTTCCCATATAACCAGAATGCAAATGGAAAGGGTTTATCCATCGCAGTATTTCCAAGACAAGGATACTGACGAAATGTTGGATATGAATATCAAGACGAATTATGATTTCATTCAGTACAAGCTAACATATTTCCTCAGGACTATCAATGACAAGGTCATTTGAGTCACAACAAAAATACTGGCTATGAAATTGTACGAAAAAATAGACCGAAACAATGTACATTACGGGTGATTTCGTGTGTCAAGCAATGCATAGAAGGGGTTCAAATGAAATGGTATTTTTTCTTATTGAACCAACTGATGAAAGATGCCCCGATGGCATAGGAGTGGAAGATTCCATTTACTTATTCGTGGATTTTGATATTGATCGCACTTGTTGGTTCGATGGAACCCAATTTCTACCAGGGCTTGTACTTTGAGGTAGTCAAAACATGCAAAGGAGCGCGGTATCAGAACCTTTGGATGCTCAAAGCTAAGGAGCAAAAAATTTACTGTAGTATCAAATTTTACTTATATTATGATGGACTTCAAGATGCAGCAGGAAAGGTTTCGTGTCTCACCAAGAAATCCATGAAAAAGTGTAGATGGGTGGCATGACTTGCGATACGAACACATGAAATACACATTCAAGCAAGGAGAGAAGTGGATCACACCAACATACAAATTGAAAGATGAGTAATTATATGCCATTATCAATGATTGGTCAGTAGAATGACAGGATCCTATCAGTATCAATGAGATGTCAGATACCAAGGCACGATTACCACCCATTATTCCAGCTAATCAAGAGAAATAAAAAGAAAAAGGTTTCGAATAAGAGTTGCAAGAAGAGTCATCAGCCACTTGGATGGATTTAGAGCTAGAAAGGAAACTCGAAGAAGGGATGAAAAAGAGAATATTTGAGCAAGGAGAACCAAGAAACACACCAAATATGGTGAAGGATAAAGTAAGTTAGATACTGGCCACAATTACTACTACGACTAGTGAAATCCAAGCCAAGGTAATATTGCTTCACCAATTCAAGTGATTGTTGCAATCCCCAACAAATGCAATTCTAGAGAAGGTGTCACAGATTGATGTGCTACAAAGAGCAACATAAATAAGTACTGGAAAAAGGGTGCAGCTAGTGCATATTTGATCACACACGCTAGTGAGAGGAAGAAAATATGTCGATGCATCCATCCAAAAATTAGATGGGATTATCCTCGATATCAATGAGATCCCAATGCACACACTAGCATGTCTACAGAAGGTAGGAATTCAAGAGATCACGGACCATGAGGAGATTATGCATTACTAGTTAGTGAAATAGTAGGAGCATATAGCACACAAAAAAGAGGAGATAGGAGGGAGAAAAAAGGAATAGGAAGAATAGGCGTTGGAAAGAACCAAGGACTTTGAAAATAGGGAGTAGTAGGAGAGGGACATCTCAAGCACCTATGAATGAATTCCCAACATCACTACGTATATTTTTGTGGAAGTAAAGGTAGTGCGACTAGGCCAAATAGACACATACTTGAAGAAAGAGAATGAGGAGTTGTAGGAATTCGGAATACAAAGTATGCCCCCTGAATAGGTAGTAAAGCATAGAAACAAGATTGAGGAAGTGACAACACATATAAAAGAGTTGGAAAAAACAACCAACTAAATTGTCAAAGCAATGACGCAGTTCTGGACACAAGTGGTTCAGGATGACCAGCTACAATAATTAGGTGCACAAATCAATGAGACAGAGACAAAGTTACAAGCGATGCAGGATTACTAAGAATGATGGCCCTAATAATGAAAGTAAAAAAGGAATCATAACTGAAAGCACTATAAAAAAGAGTCACCAGGGTGAGAGAATGACATCAACATAGGACGATGTAGTTAGATCAATTCTAGGAGGACAAATAAATCGGCACTAAAGGCGATGGAAATACTTATTACCACATAGGATGAACAAAATAAAGTGTCTCAAGTATATGAAGATAATCCTATAGAGAAATAAGTCGAATAATTCATGATGTTGAACACAAGAATCAAAGAAGAGGTCGAGTATATGTGAACGGAACATGGTAGTTCCAAATCCAAAGTAGCTGAACAAACAATATCAAGTTAATGTGGATCGAGGATGAGATACACATTTTTATTGGGGTCTACTCGCAAGGATATCAAGTGCATAAGGTGCAATGGAGGAGATAATGACAAGTGCCAAAGTTGGTTGTGCAAGAGGAAGTTACTGACCAGTGTGGTTTGTCATTTCAAAAGTAGTTAGAATCTTAGTCCAACTTAGTTATATATGGAGCTTTTTGTAAAGGTGCAAACCTATAAATAGAATTATAAATGTAGTCGATAGATCATCTTGAATTAGGGATTTGGTATCTTTATCTTTTGGCTTGTGTGATCTTATGGTTGTGAAATGTTTTGGTCTAAGGTTTGTGACCAAGGGATGCATTATGATCTTCAAAGCTGATATGAGATGAGCATTGATGAAAACTCTGTCTTTGTCCTAACCTATTATGATGCGATCTATCATGTTCTTCTTTTCTAAATGATGCAATATATTTATGATGTTCCTTATATCTGATGATGCGAAGTATTTATGTGGTTAACGGGTTCTTACATGTCGTAATCTTTATTAAGTTGATTTGAATCATGAAATGTTGTGATACTAGATCTTGCTGCAAATAATGATAGATAGATTGGATAAATGCGATATTAAAACCTCATGGATCTGTAAGTTCCATTACAAAAGAGAAAGATTAAGTGCACAAGTCCTCTTCACTTCTATGGAAATGTGGTTCCTATAGCCCTCCTTCAAACATATTAGGTGAGACTACATCTACTTTGCAGATGTTTCCAGATAGGGTAAGACCTATTTGGGTCGGTGTTTAGGGAGATTGTGTCGAAGGGTGTCGATAGTGAGTGAACCCATCTATACTGAAGTGTGTCAACAACTTCTCCTTAGAGCCATAAAATTGTAAATAAATTTGTCCATCATTGACTAACTCACAAATGAAATGATCTCGAGTGTCAATGTGTTTTTTTTCTAGGAAATACATTGTGTTTGGACAACTGTATTGCAGAGATATTATCACATAAAATAGAATTTGGATCTTTTTCAATGTCTCCCATATCCTTTAAAATTCTCCTTATCCAAAATGCATGGCAAGATGTTGTTGTGGCTACTACATATTTTTCTTATGGAGAAGACACATCGACAATGGGTTTTTTCTTAGATTCCCAAGAGATCATATTTGTACCCAAATGGAAAGAATAAATAGATGTTCTTTTCCTATCAACAATACTTCTTGCAAAATCATTGTTAGAATACCCTTTGAGAGTACTGTCTAGTGTATGAGTGTATCAAAATCCATATCCAAGTGTTCCTACAACATATCTCATAATTCTTTTTCCAACTTTCTAGTGAGAGTCTTTGGCAAACACCATAAATCTAGAAATAAGACTGACAACATACATCAAATAAGCTCTAGATTCATTTAAATACATTAAAATGACTACGATTCCTTTATATAGCATAGTATTTACTGCAAGGACATCATTAGTTTTTGTTAAATTGGTGCCTAACTGAACGGGGATTTCTGCTGGTTTACATTTATCGATTCTAAATCACTGAAAACTATCAGTAGCATACTTATGTTGAGAAATGAAAATACCTTGATCAGTTTGATTAACTTCCAGACTAAGGAAGTACTTCGTCAGTCCTAGATCAGTCATTTCAAATTCCTTTTTCATGTTTGTCCTGAATTATTCAACCATCAAATGACCAGTGTAAATCATGTCATCAACATAAATACATGCAATAAACATTTTAACTTGTTGATATTTTTTTACAAACATAGTGGGGTTATTGTTGCTTCTGCTAAACCCGTTGTTGATGAGGTAGGATCCAATTATGCTATACCAAGCTCATGGAGCTTGTTTTAGACCATACAAGGCATTTTTTATCTTAAGAACTATGTCTTCATGTCCTTTGATAGTATATCTAGGTGGCTCAACTGCATAAATTTTTTCTTCAAGAATACCATTGAGAAAGGCATATTTCACGTCCATTTGATAAACATGCCATTGATTTTTTGTTGCAATGGAAAGTACAACTCTATTGGTATCCGCCATTGTTACAGGAGCATATATTTCATCATAATCTACACCATATTGTTATGCATATCCTTCAGTAACCAACCTTTCCTTGTGTTTTCAAAGTTCTTCATTTTCACCTACTTTGGTCTTATAGACCCATTTGACTCCAGTGTTGGTTTTATTTGCAGGGATATCAACAAGATCACAAGTCTGGTTTTTCTTAATAGAATCAATCTATTCATTCATTGCATGTACCCACTATGCATTCTTTATTGCTTCATCAAAAGATGAGGGATGGCAGGAAAACAGAGCATACTAATGTTTCTCATCAATAATCAGAGTTTTCTCATATAACTCTCTCAAACTTTTGGTTTTCGAGTTATAAGATAAACTGTCTTCTCATGTTTCTTATTGTTGTTTTACTTCCAATCTTGGGAGAATAATAGGTATATCTGACAGATCTAAACTTTCTTGTTTGTGTATGTCTGAAGGATCACTCTAGCATTTGTCTTCAACAAATTTCATGTCTCTGCTCACCACAATATTTTTGGTGACATGATTATACAGCTTGTAATACTTCTTTTGTTCACCATAACCAGTAAAAATACACTTCTTACTTTTCTTATCCATATTTTTCTAAGTTCATCAGGTACATGAGAAAATGAAAAAGAACACAAAACTCTTAGATGTGAAACACTAGTCTTACTACCACTCCATGCTTCTTTAGAAATATTGTCCTTGACAGGCATCGTGGGTGATCTATTCAGAAAGTAGACTGAGCATGCAAGAGATCCAACCCAATATTCATATGAATCTTCTTGTGTGACAGTATGCTACGATCCATGTTCATGATGGTCATGTTCTTTCATTTAACAACTCCATTTTGTCGTGGAGTGTATCTGGTGGTGAAATTTATTTGGATTCCATGTTTCTTGTAGAAGTACAAAAAAACATTTGAATCATATTCACCTTCACCATTTGACCTAAGCACTTTCATGAACATTCCAGAGTTCCTCTATGCCAGGGCCTTGAAGTCTTTGAACCTAGAAAACATCTCTGATTTCTTCTTGATGAAATAAATCCAAATTTTCTTGCTAAAATCATAAATAAAAGTTAGAAAATAAAAGATACCTCCTATGGATTGGGATTGAATGGATCCACAAAGGTCTGTATAAACTATCTCAAGATGTTTTTTGGATCGATATGTGGAACAAGGGAAGTTGTCCCTTTGATGTTTCCTAATTATACAATCCTCACAAGATATGGATTTTTCATGTATAAATTGTAACCCCTTGACCATGGATTGTTTTTGCAGGAGATTAAGACTCTTGAAGTGAAGATGATAGAGCCTACAATTCCATATACACAGGTTTGATACAGACTAGCCACAATATGGGCTAGAGACTGTGGAAGGTTAACACTTCTGAGACTAAGAGGAAATATTATGTTATTGGTGATTTCAAATTTGGCTATGAGTCTCCTACTAAGGGGTTTATCATAAATGGAATATTATGTATCATAAAATATAATATCATACTGGTTATGAAGTAATTGACCTATACTGATCAAATTTACTTTTAGATGTGGTACGTAGAAAACATCATGAATAAAATTCTTTTCATTCTGCTTTAAAAATAAAGGAACAATACCTTTTCCTTTTACAGGAAATAGAAATTCATCTCCTAGCTTGATATTCATGACTTTAACATAAGAATCCAAACTATAGAATAGTGACTTGTTACCTCTCATGTGATTGATGCAACCACTATCTAGTAGCAATAGATCTGAGCTGCAATATTCTTTCATAGCTTGATGAGACATGAACATGACCTATAACGAGCCTTCTTCTTATTTAAATACATTGGGTAAGCCATTGTTTTGGTCTTCCTGATTATTTTTGTATCCTTGTTCATAGTGGGCATACTTCTTGTAGTAGTTACATTGAATATTGAACTTATTGGTCCATCTCTTGCCTATCCCCCTCTAACCCTGGGAGTTGTAATAGTTCTCTTAGTGGTCTGGATGTTCATGGTTGGTTCTATCCTCTATATGAGGATACCCTCAACCTCTTATTCCTCTACCTTTTTCTCCTCTTCCTCTACCTCTATGGAGGGAATCCTGGGTGCTAAAAGAATTAGTCAATGACTCTTCTTCTTGATTGAGTTGAGCTTCATGAGATAGAAGGGACCCAATAAAATATTCTAGGGTGAACTAAGACAAATCATTCTCTTCTTCTATGAAAATCACTACCATATGAAAATTATTAGAAAGAGACCTTTGAATATTCTAAACAAATACCTTTTAGTCTACAGGTTTAGAATAGGTTTAAAATTGGGTTACAATACCGAAAAACCTAGTCATAAACTGATCTACAGCTTCTATTTCCTTCATTTTAAAACATTCAAACTGAATTCGAAGCGTTTGCAATCGTAGAATTTTTAATTGGTATGTTCCCTTGTAGGTGGATGTGAGCATATTCCAAGCTTCATGTCTGCTAGTAGCTCTCGATATTCGCGAGAAAATTGACTACTTGATGCAACTTTGGATCAACCATTTGGTTGTGAGATCTTGCTCTCAACGAGCTTCTAAGAAATTCTTCTGGGAATTATTCATTGTGGCGAGAGCATTTGTATCAGGCTCTTTGAACTCAGTTTCAACCATATCTCAGCATTTTTTGAGATGGAGAAATGTATTCATCTTAATAAACCAAAACTCATAGTAGGTAGCGTTCAGTACAAGTCCATAGATATACTTCAAATTTGAGGTTCTTGTTCTTGTAGTATCCATGTTCTTATGACTATTTTCTCGATAAAAAAGGAGTTGGAGATCTGATAGAAGATCCGGTCCTTTAACTTAGTGATGCTACTTTTATAGCTAGCATAGGGCATTAGACGGGTGCGTCAATCAAAATGATTGTAAGTAAAGAGTTGCTAGTGCACTTTTCCTTTGGACAAGGTGTGTCAATAGTGTTAGTGATACTCTTTACCTTCATGCAAGTAGCGTGATTTACATGCATTCTCTTCAGGTAGGGTGTGCCATCGGCGCACTTTTCCTTTAGGAAGGGTGCATTAGTGGGTCACTAACACTCTCTTCCTTCAGGAAAGGTGTGTTAACACTCCAAGAGGGAACAAAACTAAAAAATACATATGATTCCTCGATGTTTCATGACTTTAGTCATAACCTTTATATGTATGTGCTTTCCACTATGTGAAAAGGATTACCAAAGACAAAAGGAATGGATGAGGCCATACACTCTGATACCATGTTAAAGATTAAATAAACATAGAGGAAGAAGATGTTGGAGCAAACACAATAGGCATATTGATTTCCTTCTGATTATTAATAAGAAACATATATAGGACTACATAACAACAATACCATGGGCCAATACTATGGGCCAGAAAATACTATGGATCACTAGTCAAGATAAGGTGACCAAATAAACTACTCAACTAACTAACCAATTAATGATGCATTTGACCAGGGAGATGACATTCTTCAACACTTTGATGGTCTCGTGGATACATGGTTGATAGACACCTCTATGCACTGAAAGGCCATGTACATGGTTTTCTCTCATCGATTCGTAATTTTATTCAATGGCTCTGTGCACATGATGTGAAGTTATGCATTGACAAACTCTAGAAGCTCTCATTCTTCCCAATTCTTAATCTAAGTTCATTATTTGGTGGTGAACCATTTTTATCATGTTTATATGTTGATTGAGACACTATTGATGGTTTGAGAGATTGGTAAAAATAATCTAGAAGAATTGTGACTCAACACAAACTATTACCTAGAAAAGGAATTTGAGGTAGGTAGGAATATGTGTATTGTTTTGGTTTCTCTTCTATTAGTTTTTTATGAATTTAGACAATATTATCTTAGGATCTTTAACTGAGAGAATAACAAGCACAACAATCAAACACAAGAGACAATAGTCACAAATATTTTCCTCGGGGAAACCATAAAGGAGAAAACCCCACAACTTCCTCACAGATAGAATCAGCACCATAAGTAAATCCCAAAAATAGAAATGTGTTGCAACTGAGTGTGAGTGAATGTGTGATGAATAGAGAGGCTCACTCTCTATTTATACTGATTCCTAAATTGACAATAACTCACTAGGGATGAATTCTCTAGGAGAGTCTAATAACCCTAGGGCCCCTTAAATACCCAGACTTTAACCCTTAAACAATAGGTAGGGTTACCCTCTATGACTTTGCATGAATTTTTTACATTATTGAATCTCTCGATTGGAACATCGTAGTATGACATAACTCAATTACATTACAGATACTTCCTGGAATAAACATTGCGGTATAATACATAAGATATACAAGTGAATACATTCTGAAGTTACAAATACATCAACACTCCCTCTTAACTAGGAAGGTATTCTCTTGACACAATTTATCAGCACAAG